>JAJMKZ010000529.1:0-12090 GCA_030564005.1 Ruyongia tratensis | reverse complement strand
AAAAAAAAAAAATCATCTTAATAACAAACAAAACAACAATATAAAACAATGTTGGATTTAGATAAAGCAATTGATCAATTAAAGAATTGTAAACAATTACCTGAATCAGATATATATGAACTTTGTCAAAAATCACAAGAATTATTGATAAGAGAATCTAATGTTCAAATTGTTGATACACCTGTAACGATATGTGGTGATATTCATGGTCAATTACATGATTTATTAACTTTATTTAAAAGAGGTGGTGAATGTCCTGATACAAAATATTTATTCCTTGGTGATTTTGTTGATAGAGGTTTTTATTCATTAGAAAGTTTTTTATTATTATTATGTTTAAAAGTTAGATATCCTGATAGAATTACTTTAATTAGAGGTAATCATGAATCAAGACAAATTACAACAGTTTATGGATTTTATGATGAATGTTTAAGAAAATATGGTTCTGCAAATGTTTGGAGATATTGTTGTGAAGTATTTGATTACTTAAGTCTTGGTGCTTTAGTAGGTGATGGAGCATTTTGTGTTCATGGTGGGTTATCACCAGATTTAGAAACAATAAATCAAATTAGATTAATTGATAGAAAACAAGAAGTTCCTCATGAAGGTGCAATGTGTGATTTATTATGGTCTGATCCTGATGATGTTGATGGTTGGAGTATAAGTCCAAGAGGTGCAGGTTATCTATTTGGTGAAAATGAAGTTAATAAATTTTTATTTAAAAATAAAATTTCTTTAATTGCAAGAGCTCATCAATTAGTTATGGAAGGTTATAAAGAATTATTTAATGGTGGATTAGTAACTGTTTGGTCAGCTCCAAATTATTGTTATAGATGTGGGAATGATGCTTCAATATTAAAAATTGATGATAATTTAAATAGAGAATATAAAAAATTTAGAGCAGTTTTACATGATGCATCAGCTATACCGTCAAAAAAACCAGCTGCTGATTATTTCCTTTAAATTTCTCTCTTCTAATGTTCCTAAAGTTATTAATGATTCTCCAATATGTTTTTTTTTTTTTTTTTTTTTTTTTTTTTTTTTTTTTTTTTTTTTTTTTTTTTTTTTTTTTTTTGCTTTTTGTTGTTTTTTTCTTCATTATTCTAATGATTTATTCCAAAAATTCATTTCTATTCACAAGTTTTTAGTTCTTAATATTGTTTTAATAAATCTAACTATTAAATTTTCTGCTTTGTTAATACTATAAGAGTATTTTTATGTTGATGTTTGTGTTTGATATTTAAATTTAATTTAATTAATAGTTATTCTTTTTTAGTTGCATCTTAAAATATATTTATCATACAAATGGTTTCTGTAGATCTTGAAGACAAAGTTTTTGTAGATTATGGATATCTTATAAATCAATCTACAATTACTGGTATTTTCAGGTTTTCTAATAAATAAAATCAAAAAGTTTAAAAATAACAAATTTTATGTTATCGAAAATAAATTCATAAAAATATACAAAAAAAAAAAAGAATATCTTAAACCTTTTGGAAAAAAAAAAATTACATGATAATAATAATAATTCTTAGATTTAAAATATCTTCTAATATTGGAATATATATATATAGTTGGGATTGATGATTAGAAACCATCTTTTTTTTTTAAGTTTTTTTTGTGTCTTTAATAATAACAATAATAATTAAAATAACTTTTCTTTTTTGAAATATGTCAATTGTAGGATCATCAAGATCCACATTTAAAATTATTATTTATATTAATAGACATTTTCTTTTTCTTCATTAAATTGTGTGCTTTTTGTAAATTCATTTATAATTATATGGATGTTGTTTTTTTTGTTGTTGTTTTATATTTTTAAAATTTCTAAATTAACTGGAGTAAAATAAATACAATTGTTACAAAAAAAAAAATTGTTTAATGATGAGCAGATTCAGTCTTTGGACCAAAAGTTGGGTAGTGAACTAATTGACGACGACCAATAGCTTCACCTAATGAGAATAAACCAAGGAATTGAATAGCATAGGTAGCATATAATTTAGCTTCTGAACTTGTGATTTTTTCAGCAGCTGATTTGATCAATTCTGGGTTAGTAGCGTATTTCTTAGCATCTAAGTAAATCTTTTCCCAGACTGATTTAACAGCATCGATTGATGGTGGTTGTAAACCTTCTTTAACGTAAACTTGTTTTGAGATTTCACCAACAACTTTTGACCAGTAAATGGTTTGTTCAAATAAAGCAGTAGCCTTTGAGACTAAACCTTGAGCTGAAGCTTGGGCCTTAGCAATGGATGAAGTGGAGTTGAAACGAGCAGCTCTGAAAATAGCCTTTTGTAAAATTGGACGAAACATTGTATTTAAAGATATTAAAGTTGTCTTCTTTTCAATAATTTTAATTCACCTCCAATCCTTTTTCGATATTTTATAATTTTACTTTTTTTTTTCATCCAATCAAATTAAAAATTAAATTCACGTGACTTTTTTAAATTTTTTTTAGAAAAAAAATTTGATTTCGGCGGGTAAATTTTTTTATTTATTTATTTATTGGATTATGTAATTTATTACATAATTTTGGCAGATTTTCTACCTATTTTATTTACAATTTGCCATCAACAACAACAACAACAACAACAACTATCTTTAGAAGGTAAGGCACCGCTGTGTTTGTAAAGATAATATGGCAGCTGATCTCTACAATTTCCAGGAAGAAGTACTGAAATTAAAGAAGTTCAGGGATGACGTTCTTGCTAAAATAGATGAGGATGATTCAAGAGTAAAGAGAATACTTATAGAGAGAAGATTAAAGAAGACAAGTAGGGAGAATAGAGATTTAGCTTCACGTATAAGTAGAGGAAGGGTCGATCTGATAAACAAGGAACTCAGAGATAAACTGTTCACTTCAACTGAGGCAAAAGAAGAATTATGGGAACAAGACTATATACCCAAGAAGTACTACGAATATAATGATCATCATAACAGTAATAATAATAATATTGATCATAAACCTTTAGATGAAAATTTTTATGATGAAGAAGATACAGTCAATAAGACTAGCAAATCAACTGAAAATCAACAAAAACAACAGCATACAACAACTAATAAACTTAATAAGAATAATAATAAACTTAATAAGAATAATAGTAAAGTTAATAAGAGTAATAATAATAGAGTTAACAAGAATAGAAGGAATATCAATAATCAACGCCAACAACATCAACTAAGGAATAATCATCAACAACAACAACAACAACAACAATCATTACCATTATCATTACCATTACCAATGTGGCCATTGCCACCTCTGCCATTTCAACCACCACCATCTCCTCCAGCTAGCTTTCAACTACCAAATGTACCACCACAACAACAACATTCAAATTTTACACAACCTCCTTCTTCCATACCACAAATTCCATTCTTTATGCCAAATCCAAATACATTCAATAACAGTAATAATGGAAATCAAATGTTTTATGGCCAATTTCTACCAAATCTATATGGTTATACAAATAATTATTATCAGTCTAATGACAATAATGATAGAAATGATAGTTCAAATATTCATAATCAAATTGAATACTAGATACATATATAGATTGTTAGATTACAAAATATTTAAAGAATTTTTAATACATAAATATTCACTACTAAAGCTTTATAAGACTACAATTATATTATTCATAATAAAAATTCATTATTAATTTCTTTGTAAATATTATTAATTATTAAATATAAAGTTATAAGTTCAATCCCAATAATTTAATCCTTTATATTGGTTTTTTTTAAAGAAAAACAGTTATAACATAGCTATTTGTCCTTGTTAATTCTTTTTTCTAAAAAAAAATTTTTTTTCTCATTTCTGTAATTGTTGATCTAAATGATTACGAATATTATTAAATTTATCACCAAATGATTTTCTAGTCTTTTCATTCTTTAGTCTTTGTAATTCAACTTGTCTTGTATTTCTTGCAATTAATGCATTTTCTCCATTTAAAATCCCTGAAAAATATCTAATCATTGGTTGATAACCAAATTTTGAAATATTAAAACTTGTTTGTGAAGATTTTTGTTTTTCTTCTGAATTATCATTTAAATTTGATGATTTAAGATATAATAATAATGAACATAACAATGGAAATTTCTTTAATTCATTATATTTTTCTAAAAATTTATCTAATTGTTCAACAATTTCAAAAACTGATAAATTATTATAATTATAGAGAAGATTAACTGTTGTTAAAGTTATAGAAACTAATTCTCTATTCTTTAATGATGTTTTTTGAACAATTTGATTTATTCTATCTCTAATAACATTTTGTTTCTTCTTTAATGTAGTTATTGTTGAAATTTTTTCAATTCTAATTGAATAAGCTAAATCTGATTCAATCATTAATAAATAATTTAAATTAATAAATAATAATATTTCATCATGACTACCACGATTATTCCAATCTGTATAATCATTTAATGTTTCATCTTTATCAATAAAATTTAAAACTCTTGAATAAATCATATGAGCATAATCTAATTTACCTTGTTGTTGAGCAATAAGACCTTTGGCATAATAATTTAATAAATTTTTATTAATTGATAATGATTCCTCAACATAATCATAAATATCATCAGAGACTTTTGGGTCAACATTAATATGTTCAATCAGTCTATAAAATTTAGCAAGTTTTAAAAGATAATTAAATTGTTTAAATTCATTTTTTGATATTTGAACAAAATTTTGTAATTTAAATTTATTTGATAATGTTTGTTCTAATGGATTAATAACAGAAGTGAATAAATCTCTTGATCTTCTTGATTCCCATGATTCATTTAATCTTGCAACACCAACAAAGAAAGCAAACATAAGAATAGCTGTTTGATAACTATAACTTTCAATATTTAAAATTGCATATTCATCACTATCTTTAAATTTAATACTAAAAATATTTCTTTTCATATTATCTTTATTTAAACTTAAAAAATCTTTAGTTTCTTTAATTTTAGAATCAAGTTCTGAACGTGAACCAAAAGCTGTTAACTGACAAAGTTCAGCAAATAGTAATAAAATTCTAATTTGTACATTTGATGATTTTATATTAGATGCATCAACAGAACATTCTTTACCATAAAAAAATGATAAATTCATAAATTGAATCATTAAAACACTTTGTAAATCAATTGATAAATGTCTAAATTGAGGATCTTTGAAAATTAAAAATGTTAATAATTCCATACCCTTTTTAGGACTAATTGCTAATAATATTTTAATTTTGAAGTAAACAAAAAGTGCAATAAATTGAGTCTTAATCTTCAATGATGATTTACTCATTGAATTATCAATAAACTTTAAAGCAGGTTTATATTCACCTCTTGAAATCATATCTTCAGCAATCAATATCAAACATTCAGATTGGTATAATGGAACATAATCATGAGTTGATTTTTCCATTAAAATTAAAGCTTCATTAAGATGATATTCAGGATTAAAAAGTTCTTTAAGATCATCAGGTACTTCAATTTCATAAGTATTAGATAACAATTTCTTAGCAATTAACATATGAGTTTTAATAATTTTTTTTTGGTCAATAGCTTTTAAACGTAAAGCCTTGATTAAAGCAATTAATGATGCTCTATGTAATGAATAAAATTCTTGTAAATTTTTTAAAGTTTCAATTTGACCAATTTTAGAAGCTGCATGAGTAGTATAAATTTCAGATAAATAATGATATTCATCAAATAATTTGTTTTCATCTTTCAATGTATGTCTCCAATCCAGTTTTTCAACATCATTTTCAATTTCATTCTTCACATTGTTGTTCCTATCATCATTATTTACCTCCTCTTTCTTAGTAATTTGACCTTGTTTGTTCTTACCATTAGAATCAATTTTGACATTATTGGTTAAACCCTTATCATTACTTGAACCTGAAGAACTTGATTTACGGTTTGACTGATTATCTTTTGATTCATGAGTCTTAGTTGAAGAAGATGATGAAGATGAGGAAGATGATTCTAAGGGATTTTGATTTTCTAAATTTGATTCTTGCTTTATATTTGTAATTGATTCTTGTTTAACAGTTACACTTGATTCAACATTTGAAATAGATGATCTTTTACTCTTTTGTCTCTTGATGGTTGTATTATCAAGACTAGAATGTTTACGTTTTGAATTTTCTGAATATGGAGTACCTCTTGAAGATAAGTTAGCAAAAGGTGAATCAGCCAAAGCTATTGATGAACCTGCAGATGTTGGTGTTGGAGTTGATTGACAATGAACCGTATTTTGGACAATAGGTTGAGCAATAGCAGGAACAACAGGTTGTGCGATAGGTAAAGGAACTATTTGAGAATTTGATTGGGAAATAATTTGAGGAATATGTTGTGGAATAGGTTGTGCAACAGGAGCAATAGGTTGAAGAATATCTTGATTTTCAATAAGAGGACTATAGTTCAGTTGAGATGATTGAACAGGTACTTGTCTTTGATAGTCAGTAGGAGATTGAAGAAGATGAGCTGAACTATTTGAAGAAGAACGACGGAATTGATTTCGATTTTGTTGGTGTTGATGTTGATGTTGATGTTGATGTTGATGTTGATGTTGATGTTGATGTTGATGTTGATGATATTGTTGTTGAGAATGAGGTTGTGGAGTATTTGAATTTGAGTTTGGATAACTTGGATATTGAGGTTGAGCAATTGGTAAAAAATGTTGTAGTTGTATTGGAGTCTGTTGTTGTTGTTGTAAAAAGACTTGAGAACCTTCACTTGGAGACTTGAGTTGTTCAGCATTGTTATAGTTATTTTGGAATTGATTTGGAAATGGTTGAGGAGAATTGGACACAGGAATAGGTATATGAAGTGAACCATTATTTGGAGAACGATAAGGAGGTTGTTGATGTTGATGCTGATGTTGTTGTTGAAATATTTGATTTTGTGAATAATTTGGTGTTAAATTACCATTTTGGAATCCATTGTTATAACCATTGCCATTAAAGCCATTCATATCATTATTATTATTATTATTATTAATAATATTATTATTAATATTGCTATTATTATTAGAAACCCCATTTATATCATTATTTCCATTATAAAATCCATTAACACCATTTGAATTATTGAATTGATTTTGATAACTAATTTGATTATTATCTAATTGAGAATATTGATAATCAACATCCTGATTCTGATTTTGATTTTGGTTTTGATTATTCTGTATCAAATAATCTTCACTTTGGGTAGAAGAATTTATTTGATGTTGGAAATGATTGCCATTAGCAGATTGATGACCATTTTGATGAAATGGTTGTACTTGTTGAATTTGCTGAGGTGATTGTTGAACTTGTTGATATGGTGGCTGATTAAACTCAGGCCTGCCTAAATTTGGATTGATTCTAAATCCACCTTGTTGATATTGATTTATTATATTCTGATGAAACATACGACGTTGGTGCTCTTGATCAACTTCATTTGGGACGTATCCTTGCAAGTTATTATTGTTGTTCTGACTATTGTTGTTATTAATGCTATTCTGTATAACTGGTGATCCATTTGGAGGCGGACCCACAGCAGCATATGAATTATATGGATCAATCATTTGGTTCTGGGCCATCTGCTGCTGTATGATCAACTGCTGCTGTTGGTACGCTTTGCTCTGATCCATCTTTCAAGAGCTCTCAGAGTGATTTGAATGCTTTTTGAAGCTGAATTCTTGATTTTTTTGGTGTATTTTATAGCTTTTTCGTGTTTGATTTTATTTTTGTGTGTGTGTATTTTTTTTCTTGGTGACTGGAATTTTTCTTAATAAATTTCTCAGAGTTTGAAATTAAATCAATCTTAAGACTGTATTATTGATGTTGTTTTGTGTGGTAATATGGTTGTATTTGTAGGTGGGTATAATTTCCAGTGTGCGTTTGTAGTATTTGCGAGAAATCTAGGTTTTAATTGGTCTACTGGTTCGTTTTTTTAGACAGAAACTTCTGCGCTTCTCCTAACATAATAAGTTCACAATTGATATTATACTATTTCTACAATAGATTCTAAGAGAGTATAAACTTATAATAATGATAAATGTAATGATAAAGTGTTAATTTTTTTCTATAATCTAGTTATAAAGTAAAAATATTAAAGAAATAAAAGTATAAAAATTAAAAAGCAACAAAAAAAAAACTGAATATAATGAATGAGGATAGAGGAAAGAATATTATCTATGATAACTCTTTAGTACTTGAAACTGAACTTGATTTCTTTAATCTAAAAGCAGCAATAGCAGCTTCAGATCTTTGACTTGATTCACTATTCTTAACATGACCTCTATCATCTAATTCAATAGTACCAGGACTTTCAAATAATGAAACTTGTCCAACTAATAATCCTAAAGTTTCCAGAACTTGATTTGGATCATTTAAATGAGCAGTTGCTAAAGTTTGTGTTGATGCTGGTCCAACTTTAACTGGATAAAATCCAAAGCTACCAAATTTAACATTCTTTTTAAAATCACAATTATTTTCCCATTCTGTTTCAATTTCAAATAATTTTTTGAACATATCTTCATCTGTAGCATCATCACCTAAACATAAAACAAAATCTGGTAATTCTTCATGTCTATGTTCCTTTAAAACTTCATCAATCTTTTGTGGTGCTCCATGTCTTGTCAATGTCAATCTTTTAACAATTTCACCTTTATTTACAAAACTTGGACGAACTTCAACATTTGCTTTACCAGTCATAACTTCAACATCATATTCTTTAGCAACAGTATTTTTCAGTTCTTCAACTAACTTTTTAGCTTGAAATTCACCTAATTCTGGATCACTTCTTCTATAATGCCATGTTAAAGCAACTTTTTTTCTTTCAATATGAGAACCAGGTGTTTTATCAGTATAATGAGTATAAATTTCATCAACTCTTTTTTGCCATGACATATCAAAACTTTCAGTTAAATTAACCCAATTTGAATTAATATCTTTCATAAAACAACCATGTTCTGCACTAAGACCTAATTTTGGATTACCACCTAACCATTTTTCTAAAAATGCTTGATCACGACCACTAATAATCCAAATTTGATTCTTTGGATCTTCAGATAATTTTGTTAAAATACTTAATAATCTTGATGATGGAATAGCTGCAGCTGGATCTTTAACAATTGGTGTTAAAGTACCATCATAATCGAATAAAAATAAACGTCTATTAGCAGCTTTATAATGTTCTAATAATAATGGACGATTTAATGCAGCTGTTAAACTAATTCTTGAATCATTACCTTCAATTTGTTCAATTAAATTTGTTAGATAAAGTTTTGACCATTTTTGAATTGAAATAATATCTTTATTTAATAAACCTTGTAAATATACCTTCTTCTCTGATGGATATTCTAAAGCTTCTTTTATCTTTTTAGCAACAGCTACAGAATCCCATGGATTAACAATTAAAGCATCTTTTAAAACACTTGAACTACCAGAAAATTCAGATAAAATTAATGGAGAATGATTAAATTTTTGACAAAGAATAAATTCAAGAGCAGTTGTATTTATACCATCTCTAATTGGAGTAATTAATCCAAGATCTGCAGTTCTTAATAATGCTAAATATTCATCTTTATCTAATCTTGTTTGATAATGTTGAATTGGTGAATGATTAAAAGAACCATAAGTACCATTAATTTTAGCAATTAATTCTGCAACATGAAATTCAACTCTTGAAGAATGGAAAGTTGATGGACTTGAAACTTGAATTAAAATAACATTTTCTCTATATTCAGGATACATTTCTAAAAAAGTTTCATAAGCTTGTAATTTTTGGAAAACACCTCTAACTGAATCTAAACGATCTCTACCAACAATAATTTTTTTATTTTGATATAAATCTTTAATCTTTTTAACTTTTAAATCAATTTTTTCATTAAATGCATCAAATTCAATTCTTGGAACATCAATACCAATTGGTAAACAATCAACGTTAACAATTGTACCATAAATACTAACTGAATCAGGAGTTGTATCAAGACCTAAAACTCTTTTACAAGAACTAATAAAATGTCTAACAAATGAATAATTTTGGAAAGTAATTCTTGAAGAACCTAATAAACCATCTAACAATTGTTGTCTCTTTGGTAAAGCTCTAAAATATTCACTTGATGGGAAAGGACAATGTAAAAAGAATCCAACAATTGCATTTGGTAATTGCATTCTAATTAATTGAGGTAATAATAATAGATAATAATCATGAATCCAAATGATATCACCATCTTTATAAGTTGATATAATCTTAGCAGCATAAGCTTCATTAAATTTAACATAATCATACCACCATTCATTTTCTTCATTACCATCAATTGTATTTGATGTCCCCATAATATAATGGAAAGCTGGCCAAATTACATTTTCAGCATATTTTCTCCATCTTTGTTGATCTCTTCTTAATAACCAAACTGGATGAATATGTTTAGTATTATTTGTTTCATTAATTGAATTTTCAATTGATAATTTTTCTTCATTATCCATATAATAAGCATCATCATTTGTTTTTGAACCACTATCTAATTCACCAGTCCAAGCAATCAAATGGTTTTCCCATTCAGTTTCTTCATTGATATAAGTAAAAGCTGAATGAAGAGCTGAATTACCTGTTAAAGTTTTAACTTTCCATTTATCATCATTTTCATTTTCTTTATAAATCTTATTTGGAATGGTTGTAAAGGCATTTAAAATTCTTCCACTTAATTTTTTATGTTTATAATCTGAAGGTTTGATAAAGTCTTCAACTTTAGGATAAACAAATCCATCAGAAGCAGTCATCTTGAAATATTGAATTGATCTTGAAAGTGTTTTCCTCGTTTATATGTTTATTTAAAGAAGGATATAGTTATTTATTTATATTTCTTGTCCTTGTTCAACTTCTCGAATTTTGAATTTTTTTTTTTGGAATTTTGCTGTTGTGTCAACTGACGTAAAGTTGGCAGGAAGAAAAAGTCAGAATTCAGGGGGGAAACAAGTGTAGGGTTTAGGACTTAGTTAATATGGATTTTTAAAACTAATACAATTTAATTTGATAAAGGGATTCAATTAGTTTTTTAAATACTACAAAAAAAAAATGGAAATAAAAAGAAAGATTTTTGTTTTTAAGGGAATTTTTTGGGAATTTTTTCATTAAGGAGAATTTGGGGTCTAGTCTCTAGTCTCTCTTTGTCGGTCTAGGATCTGGAGAAGTGGAGAGTAGCGGGACTTGTTTATTACCAAATTTGTTGACTATCAGCTATTTCTGTTATATCTTTGTCAGAGATGTTATTGTTAAGACAGGAATGTGATCCTGATAGCAATGGTAATCTCAGTCTCTTAACAGTTTCACTCAATTCATTTTCAGATCTTCTCTTTAACGGTATCAATACCGTTTGTAATTGTGTCATTTGATTAATTGTTAAAGATTCAGGTTGTGTTGGATACAATTCTTCTAATTCATCTTCAATTTCTTCATCAATTGTTAAATCTCTTTCATCATTTTCAATCATTGGTTCCATTTCTTCTTCTTCTTCTTGATCTGTAGGCTTATACTTTTCTCCCTTCTCTTCCAATTGTTTTATCTGTACAGGTTCTATCGTTTTATTTTCTCTTTCTTCTTGAATAGCTCTTTCAACAATCAAACTATCATTAATTTGAATCTGTGTTGAAGAGTCCAACATTTGATTACTATTATTTATAATAGAATCAGATATTTTTTCCTCTTGATTTAATCCTTTATCATTATTATTGTCATTATCATTATTTAGTTCTTCTTCTATTTGTTCTTTTAACAATTGTGAAGATGGTATAATTAAATTAATATCAGATCTTGATAATAATTCTTCTTCATCTTCAGTATCTATATCATCAAATCTATCAAATAATTCATCATCATTATTTTGATCATTATTATTTGTAGTGGTTGTAGTTTGATCCATTATTGTTGATTGTCGTTCTTGTTGTTGTTCTTGTTGTTGTTGTTGTTGTTGTTGTTGTTGTTGTTGTTGTTGTTTTTCAAACAAAGTTTTATTATTATCATTAGTATTAACTTCATGATCATTATCAATAAATATTTCTTTAATACCATATTTAAACCTTTTAAAAACTATTAATTTTTTAGATTCATCATCATCAT
>JAJMKZ010000528.1:0-12114 GCA_030564005.1 Ruyongia tratensis | reverse complement strand
CTTGTATGAGGATTTTTTTTTGATTCTCTTAATAATCTAATCAATTTTAACATCAAAGCATGTTTATCAATGGGTTGAGTTTTTTGATTTTTTAATGAACGTCTCTCTGAAGCAGTTTCTAAAATTGAATCAATTGAATGTCTTTCTAAACCAATTTCTGCATTACTAATATTTTCTTCTCTATTAACAATCATTTCTTCAATTTGTACTGCATCTGTCTTGATTCTATTTGCATAATTTAATAAATAAACAATTGGTTTCCAACTAGCACCTGACATGGCTACATAGTATAAAGTATCACCAACACTTGAAATCAAAGCAGTCATTAATGGAACAGCACTTAATGCCCATATAACGAAAAAAACTCTTCCAGCAGCTGTACTTGGTGCATAATCACCATAACCAATGGTTAATAAACAAAGAAAACAAAAATAAATACTATTAAAATATGACCATGATTCAGTAAAATAAAATAACATTGCACCAATTAACCAAAAAAAAACAAAGATTAAAATAGTGAAAAATTGTGACCAAAGTTTACAAACAGTTTTAGATTTTTTTCTAATTGATCTAATTAATTGAAAACAATCTTCATTTGTTAAATCTAAATCATTTTTTATAGCATAATCATAAATCTTTTTACGTCTATATTCAACAGATGACCAAAATAAAACTGGACTAGCTTCTGAAGTTGCCATTGATCTAATCATAACAATAATTAAACCAAGAATAATAACACCAGTAAGAGAATATACCAATGTTAATGCCTTTGCTACATATGTTTTAGGAACAATATCACCTAATCCAATGGTTAGTAAGGATATGGTACAATAATAAATTGCATTACCATAACTAATACTTAAAAGTTGAGAAAACATTCCTGCACCCCATGAAAACCATAATGATAGAAAAAAAGTATAAATGATTAAACCTCTTTCAGAAGTATTTAAATTAAAATTTGGAGGATATTTTTTAAGTAAATAACCAGAAAAATTAAAAAAACAAGTTAAAAAACATGAAAAATATAAAAAAATTGTAACAATTGCAAACCAAAAACCTTCACTTTTATAATAATCATTATTTAAAAAATAAGTTTTTGAAGCTAAAAAAACAGCAGCTAATAATAACATACTTCCTATAAAAAATCCAATTATTGAAATTGATTGTGTTGTTTTATAATCAAATCTTGAACTAAAATTTAAAACAAGACTAATGTTTGATATAACACCAAGTGCTAAAGAGATTGAATTTAATGAAAGAACAGCTGGTGTATCAGTTATATTACCTTCAGAATCAGAATCTCTCCATTTTGTAGCCAATGCTGCAATTGACATCATATTTGCTAATGGACCCAAACAAGCTGAAACAACAGGAACAAACGTGGATAAGATGAACCAAACCATAAATTCATAAGTACCTGGTCTAGCACGAATTCCCTCGACCTTTTCCAGATCAAACATTAGAATTGTATCAGGAACAGTTAAGTTTATATTGCTAATTTTTGCTTCTGTATCATTCTTATCATCATCATCATCATCATCATCATCATCATCATCAACATCCGTCAAAGTCTTTGCAGTATTCTGTTGCAACTCTACCACAGCAGGCTGAAAAATACGAAGATCAGAGCCTGGTGAGCTGCTCCTAGACGTGCTGGGAGTTGCCATAGTTGATTTCACTGAATCCTCAGTCATATCATTCCCTGTATCATAAAGTTAAAATAAATTTTTTTAAAGGTGGTTGAGTTTTTTTTGGAGGGGGAAATGAGTACAGTTAGCTAGTAGTAATGCTTCGTTTTATCCTTGTGAGCCTTTGAAGTGTAGTAGTTTTAGAGTTTTTGGACAGACAGTATCAACGTTAAATCAAAGAACAATAAACAAGATATCTCAGAAGTTCTTTCTCCACTAATAACAAAATTTCATTACATATGTTTTTTTGGTTGTTTTTGAATTTTTTTTTTTTTAATTTGATCTAAAAAGCGCAACACCCCTACACCTTGTTGATGATATGATATTTTGATTTTGAACTAAAATAAAGTAATATGCTTTACAACTAGTTTCGAAGAATTTTTATATTTAAGGTGCCTGAATACTCGTATTGTACAAGAGTTACATATGCTCAACAGGCTATAGTCAATCCCAACACTATCAGAAAAGATGGAGCACCGTTTCAATAGGGGACCCAATACATCTTTTGACCTAAAGAATAATACTAATGAAAATGATCCAAACTTCAATCTTCAATCACCAGCACATCAGAATAGAACAACCACTGTTGCAAATATGAACTTAAGTAAGGAGCATCACAGACAAAGACCTTGTGATTCTACTCAACGCTCACATTCTGATTATGATAATTCTTCAGACCTTTCTAAATTTAGTTTTGAAGTAACTAAAGGTTTTGGTGATAGTAGATCATCAGGTAAAAGTTCACCTCATAATTCAAATTCAAATCCAAATTCTGCAAACAATTCATTTCATACTGCAAATTCAATAGCAAATTCAAATGCAATGATTTATTCAAATACTAGTTTAAATGATACCCCAAGCAAATCTGCTGTAAATACATCATTTTTAAATTCTTCTTTAGTTTTAGATACTTCAACTCCATCAAAGAATGATATTGCTCAAAATATGACTGATTTAAGCCTTTCTTCAGATACTGCAACAAATCAACATAGGAATAGTCCATCATCAAAAGTGATAAGTCCTGGTTATAAAAGTTCGCCACAATCAAGAAATTATTCTCTATCATGGCCTTCAAATAATCCTGAAGAATGGACAATGGAAAAAGTTTTAATGTGGTTAGAATATTATAGATTTAATAAATCTTGGATTCAAGTATTCAAAGAAAATAAAATCTATGGTCATAAGTTTCTTTTATTATCAAATTATGAAAACTTAATGGTTTATAAACAACAATTAGAGACTACTAATGATTCAACACAATCAAGATTTATTCATTTATTAAGAAAAGCTACTGGTGCAACTGCTTCTACTGTTAGTATTGTGTCACCACTGGTTGATGTATCTGATAATTCATCAATTGGAAGTGTGGAATCTTATGATGGTCAACCAAGAATACCCCATCTTAGATCATCTTCAGATCCTGTGAATTTACTAAATGATGATTTGGTTCCAATTATATCTGCTCCAATTTTGAAAGAAAAAAAACGTTCTGAATCAGGATCATCAAATACTGAAACAAAGCAAATACAACCATCATTTCAAAGAGTTAACTCTCGTTCTAAAGTTAAACAAAGACCATTTTCTACCATTGAAAATTCATCAAAGAGTATGTGGGCTTCTTCACCAGTTTCTCCTGCATTACCATTCTTTAGAAGACATAAAAAATCAAGTTCTTCTGAGTCTTCATTATTTAATACAATATTTTCAGCAAGTTCAGGAAATTTAGCATTATCAAGTCCAGAAGAGAGAAAATCAAATTCAAAATCTATAGATCCTGAAAAAGGCTTGCTAAATAAATTAAGAAAAAAGGCTAATAAATCAAATAATGACGATTCAAGGACAATACACTCTTCACCATCAAATCCCATTTCACCTTTATCCTATGATAGAAAAAACAAGAAAACTGATTTAGAACAAAAATCATACCTCACTGTTGCATCCCCAGATATTTCACCAAAATCTTCTTATAAATATGAAGATGTTACTGAACAAATACCTGAATCTCCAAAACTTGATTCCAAATATATTCCAAATGTTGATAGAACAAAGATATATATATTGTTTACCTCTGACAATATTAATTTTAGACCTATTGAAGTTTCATTATTTACTACTTTAAATGAACTTCAAACAAAACTAAGTGATGAATTTTCTTTTACATTAGAAGGATTAACTTTCCAATTTACAGATTTTGGTTGTGAACCAGCTGAAAAGATAGATTCTGAAATTTTAAATAATTTATTTAATGAGAAATTTAGTTATTGTCCCAATAAGATATACCTGTCTGGTCCAAAGAAGGAACAACCATCATCAACATTTTCATCACTTTCTGATTCATCAAAGATTGAAGGCGATGAAAAATTATACCCTAATACACCTCTTCATTATTATGAACCTTCTGGCGTTAAGGAAGAAGAAAAAGTTGATTATCTGAATTTCAAGAAAGAAACCACTGAAAAGAAAATCACACCAGAGATTAGTCACAAAGAAGTACAACCTAAATTAGAAACAAAACCTATTAAACTAGAAGGAAAAATTATCGGTTCAACAGAGAAGCCTAAAATTTCTAAAATACAAGAAAAGACTACCACAACTGTTGAAAAATCTAATGCTTCTAATGAAAGACCTAAACTAACTTCAAATTCAGCAACATTGTCACCACTTCGAAAGAAAGCTCAATCTGACAAACAAATACTAGATAAATCTTCTACATTTAGAATTATTAGACCTAAACTTAAAGGTGAAATCAATTTTGATCAAAGAAGAGAATCTCCATTTTCAGACAATGATTTTGTCGCCAAAAGAAATGCACCACCACCACCACCTCCTCCATCTACTGCTTCATCTACACTTTCATCTTCAACTACACTAACACCATCAATTTCAAAAACTTTGAAATCACCTATCATTGATGCTTCAAAGACAACTCCTGTTAAAATTATAAATGCATCAGGTACAGGTTCAAGAACTCTGGTAAGAAAACCACCAAAACCAATTGCATCAATGAAGGGAAATATCAAATTTGTTACATCAGCAATAATTTCAGATTCTGTTGGATTATCACGTAAGACTTCTGGAAGATTAAAGAGTATATCAAGAAAGAACACTAAATTACATACAAGTGCATCAATTAGAGGTAAAAATGAATTCAAAGAAAATGCAATTTCATTTGACAATATTGCTGCTGATAGTGATGAAACTAGTAGTACTGATGATTCAGATGATGATTTTTGGGCTAAGGCTCCATCAGATTTAGGCAGTAATAGCAATACTTTAAGAAGCACTGATACTTTGAACCCAAATAAAGATGTTGTTGATAATACTAAATCTGAAGATTTACTAAAAATGTTTCCTAGACCACCACCAGAAGTTTTGTATGAAAATCTTGAAAAGTTTTTCCCAAATGCTAATCTTGACCAACCTGTTGTAGGTGTTGTATCACCACCAACTTCACCATCAAACAATGCTGCTGCAAAGAGCACTCCAAATAATATGAATCAACTTTCAAGACCAACAAGAATGAAAACTATTAGAATTGTTGCTAAAGAAGCTAGAGAAGCAAGAGAGAGACAAATCACTGCTAAGCCACAAAAGGATATTCCATTGTTAAGACGTACTAGTACAAAGATGTGGGGTACAAGAGTTGTTGAAGTGAAGACAAATAATAGAAATCAAATTTTGAACAAAGTAGGAGGAAATCAACAACAAGGCAATGATTGTAAACAATTCCAATGGATTAAAGGTGAATTAATTGGTAAAGGTACTTTTGGTAATGTATTTTTAGGTCTTAATATTACTACAGGTGAAATGATTGCTGTTAAGCAAGTCACTATATTATCACCATTGAATATGGCAAATTCAAAACCATCAAATGAAATGGTTGATGCTTTACATTCAGAAGTTGAGACATTAAAAGATTTAGATCATTTAAACATTGTTCAATATTTAGGTTTTGAAAAGACAAAGACAACTTATAACTTATTCCTTGAATATGTTGCTGGTGGTTCTGTTGCTTCATGTTTAAGGTTACATGGCAGATTTGATGAAGGTTTAATAAGATTTTTAACAAAACAAGTTCTTGATGGGTTAGCATATCTTCATTCTAAAGGTATATTACATCGTGATATGAAAGCTGATAACTTGTTATTAGACCTTGATGGTATTTGTAAGATTTCAGATTTTGGTATCTCTAAAAAATCTAAAGATATTTATGCAAATAATGCTGAAATGTCAATGCAAGGGACTATTTTCTGGATGGCACCTGAAGTTGTTGATACTCGTGAAGGTTATAGTGCAAAAGTTGATATTTGGTCATTAGGTTGTGTTGTTTTAGAAATGTTTGCAGGTCGTAGACCATGGTCTACACATGAAGCCGTTTCAGCAATGTTTAATATTGGTAAAGCTAAGAAGAGACCACCAATTCCTGATGATATTAAACCGTTTGTATCCAAAGAAGGTCATAGATTTTTAGATTTATGTTTTGCGATTGATTCGAAGGAGAGACCAACAGCTCAAGAATTATCTAAAAATCCATTCTCTGTTGTTGATAAGAATTTTGTCTTTAGTGCTACTAGATTATCTAGTTTGATTAAAGCAAATAAAAAGACATTTGTTGCAATTAAATAATATTGAATCTACATATTATAGTTAATTTTGAATTCTTTCTTTTAATAGAAAAGTCCAAACAAAATAGTTTATTATATATTTTATAAAATTAGCTAAGTAGTATAGGTTTCAGTTATATATGGGTATTTAGATCATCCAAATCAATAGGATCTCTTCCAGTTATAACTTCTAAATCTAATTCAGTTTCCGTAGCTTCTGTCGACTCATGAGTCTTTAAATCATCAACATCAGCAAGCTCGCTACCACTTTCAGATTCATATTTAGTTTCAAGTTCAACTTCAAATTGAGATTCAGATTCAGATTCAAGATCAACTTGAGCTTCAGCTTCAACTTCAGTTTCGACTTCTATTTCTGGTTCTGCTTCAGCTTCAATTTCGTTTATAGTTTCGAATTCAGAATCAGCATCATTTTCATCAGTTTGTGGTTCGTCAACTTCTTCATCAGTAGATTCTTCAGTAAGTTCTGGTGCTCCAATTTCATCATCTAATTCAGGAATTGGTTCAGTTTCTTCTTCAATCATATCGTCATATTCAGCTGGAACTGGTTCAGTTTTTTCAGGAATTTCTTCTGAAGTAGAAGTTGTTTCAGTATCAAATTCTTCAATCGGTTCAGAAGCTTCTTCAGTTTCAACTGGGATTTTATCAGTAACATCTTCTTCAACGACAGCAGTTTGTTTTTCTTTTTTTTGAGAATCTTCTAAAGCCTTTAATTCATCTCTTTCTCTCTTTTCACGATCTTGGAAGGCAAGATTAGCTTGAGCTCTTAAAATATCGAAATAAGAAGTTGATTCACCATGTAAAGTCTTTAAAGTTAACTTAATATCATTTTGGAATTTAGTAATGACTTGAAGAGTTGGTTTTAAATTAATTAAATCTTCTCTCTTTTTAATTAAATAATTTTTAGCTTTAATATATTCTTTCCAATCTTTAAAATTAGCTGATGAATCTTTTGAATCTAATACTTGTTGTTGATCATCATTTTCATCAACAACATTTTCATTATTTTGAGTTGATTCAAAATAAGTTGAATACATCATTTTTTTACTAAATTCATTAATAGCTACTTCAGCAAATTCTTCATAAATATCAACGACTAAACTTCTTTCATCTTGAACAACTTTTTCAAAATCTTTAGCAAAATCTCTTAAAATATCATTAACTTTTTCAGAAATGATTGGTAATTTTTCTCTAGCTTCTTTTAAAATATCTCTAAATTCTTGACGACCAACTTTATGATCTAAAATATTACCATTGATATCAACGTTAACTTCTTCACCAGTTTCTAAAATTTCTGTTGTTGAATTAATGTTTAAAATAATTTTATTTATTTTTTGATAATCTTGTTGTAAAGTATTTGATAAATTTTGTAATTGTGTTGTAATTTCCCCTCTAATTTCTTCAATTTTTTCTTTTGAAGTTTCTTCTAATGATGAATCAAAATTTTCAAAAATTGATTGAGCAGTATTTTCAATAAATTCTTTCCAATTTGCAACTTCTTCAGCTAATGATAATTGTTTTTCAATAATTTCATTATTTTGATCTTGAGATTTTTGAATATCTAAATTATTTTCTTGAATATTTGTAGTTGATTCTTGAATTACAACAGTCATTGTTTCTAAAACAGTCATTGTAATTGTTTCTAGTTCTTCATCATCTTCATATTCTTCATCTTCATAAACAATGATTTCTGATTCTTCAACAGTTGAAATAGCAGTAGTAGTAGTAGTAGTAGTAGTAGTAGTTTCTGATTCAATGGATGTAGTTGAGAAAGTTTCAGATTTTGATGAAATCATAGTTAATTTAACTTCAGGAATTGGATGAAATTTAAATTTTTTCAAATCTTCTAATTGTTCTTTAACATTATACCAAGAAATCAAAAAAATATCTTTAATAACTTGAATAACTTTATCAAATTTTAAATATTTATAATATTTTTTTAAAATTAAGATAAATTCATCAATTTTTAAAATTTTATAATATTTTTTTAAAATTGTTGTAACTTTATCAATATAAGTTTTTAAACTTTTATTATAAAATTCATTAATTTTATTGACCAATTCCGATTCATTGTATTTAGTTAAAAGAAAATGATGTTGTTCTTTATAAAATTTAATTGATGTTGGTAAAGCTTTATTTTGAAACCAATAATTAAATTTATTTAATAGTGTTTTAGATTCAGATAAAATTGTTGATGAATAAATCTTTAAATATTCTAAAGAAATTTTTGAATAATTATTGGCATTTGCCTTTATTATTTGATAATATTTATTTAAGATTGGTTCATAAGTGATATAAGAATTTTGAATAAATTGAATAGTTTTATCATTATATTCTTTTATCAATAAATCAATTTTAATAATTATTGGATTTATATTTTTGGAAATATAGATATCATATTTTTCAAAAATATCATTATCTTTCAATTTTTGATCAATATGTTCAATATATATATATGATACTGAACTTTTTACTTGTAAATAAGTTGGTAAGATAAATTCATTATTAATCTTTTGTACTGATGGTGGGATATTATTTTCAACATATTCCTTTAATGGTTCAAATCTTTTTGAATTGATTTGAAAGACATATGCTAGAGAAAGAAGCAATATAATATTCTTGAGTATATGGAGGAACCGCATCGTGCTTTAACTGATGGGGAGTGTAATTTAGTAGTGAATTGAGTTATCTCTTTTATGTCTGGCTGTTCTCTTCTCTTCTCTTCTCTTCTCTTGATTTTTTTTTTTTTTTTTTTTTTATTTTCAAAAAATAGTGGATTACGTAAGATAAAAGTGTTACCCCCATTTTAATTTTCAGCGGCTATTAAATTAAATTAAATTAAATTTATAATTTATAATTTAAAATTTAAAATTTAAATTTGATATTTAGTTTCCATTTAAAAACTTCAAAGCTCATTAATATCACATATTATAAGTTATAAATATAAGGTATAAAATGTCGTTTTGACATTTACTTGTAGATGCTTCTTATCAATATTTTTCAAATTACAAAAGTTTAATTGAAGAAGAATACTGGAAATTTACTTTAAAAGTTACAATAATTCTACAATAGATTAGTCTTACAATTGTTGATATTTGAATAAGAAGGTCGTTGATAGTTTCTACAATATAAAGTTTTTTTTTTTTTTTTTTTTTTTTTTTTTTTTTTTTTTTTTTTTTTTTTTTTTTTTTTTTTTTTTTTTTTTTTTTTCATTATCTCTCATTATCTTTCAGTTATATTGTCAAATAATAATATTCATAATTAGATATAACTAACTCATAGTTTAATCATGAATTTGAACCATTCATTAGACTAAGAAATTTTATTTTTAATTATCATAAAATCAGCAATATCCACAGTTTAATATCATATGCTCAATGAGTTAAAGCATTAAGAAAATGATATTTTTCTTTATCAATAAAACCTATGTAGTTTGCATCTCTACTTGGTTTAACTGTAGAACCCTTACCCAGGTGCCTCTTGTTTGAAGAATAATTCATGGATTTCATAAAAGTTAACAAAGATTTGGTATCATGAACACCAAAACAATATGAATCTTCATTGGTCTTGTTTCTAACAAAGCGAAAAAGCTTTCCATCCAATTTCTTGAATGGGCGGTTGAGATCATCACCAGCTGTTATATGTGAACCATTATTCTTAATTGATGTAACAGGATTGGTCTCTTTGCTTCTGGACTTAATATAGATATTGTTGTTTTTATTATGATACAGACCATGAGTTAAATTATCTGATTTTTTTTTTGATGAATATTTATCTTTTGGTTGTCCTTGAATATAGGATCTAGATGATTGATGAACCATTGGTGAAAAAAGAACAAAAGAATAAAACAGATAATAAATATGGGAGCACTGAGTGAATTTATCCAATAAACTTAAAAAAAAAAGTTCTTAATTGACAATAAAGTTATTAATTGAGTGAATATGTTTAACTAATGCTTGAAGGTTATGTTTGATTATTAAATAATCCAGCAATAACTAATAATCAAAGATAGCTGAATTAAATTAAAAAATTAGAAGCCAAAAAAAAAAAAAAAAAAAAAAAAAAAAAAAAAAAAAAAAAAAAAAAAAAAAAAAAAAAAAAAAAAAAAAAAAAAATAATGTGCAAAAATTTTATTAATAATGATAGAATTAATTAAAATACTATTTTAATTTATGAGTTAATAAAGAATTGTTTAATCTAAATTAAAGATTTTAATTTGGAATAAAGCTGAATATTAATTGACGGAATAATAATAGTCTGTACCTTTAAATAAAAGAATGTATGTGTAGTTTCAAAAAAAAGTTTAAGAAGCTTTCTAGAAAAAAATTTATATTAGTTTTAATAATTTATAGAAGTACATTTTTCTTTTTTGTGTAAAGCTTACACAATCAAATAATATCAAATTTATTTCTCTCCACAAAACCACAAAACCATAGAACAATGTTTGTAGTGTTTATTTATACATCTGTCACTGAATTTAAATATTTGTTTCATTAGAAATTTGATAGCCCTGAAACATGTGGATTATACGATATTATAAGGGTTTTGAAATTATAATATATATTGTTGTTATTTATTTAGTTGCTAAAATCTTTGATGATAAAAGAATTTAATTCAACATAATCATTAATAAACATAATAGCCACCCTCTTCTCCCTTTACACAAGATCTACTGAAACCACCCTTAACTCTATCTTCTATGTCAAACCCGCTTATTAACATCTGAAGCATTGTATCCTGATCAAACATAAGATCTGGGTTCTTTCTTTTAGAAAGCTTTGACTTACCTTTTAAAAACACTCTTGGTGATCTATACTGGCTAAAATCTTGATATGATTCATACCCTTCTGCAACTATGAAATTCAATTCATTTGATAAACTAATTGTTATGGGCTTTTTATAACCATCTGTAGCTTTGAGATAGCGATTATCAAAATCCAATTCAATATTGCAAGATACATCTTGATTCATATGCCCATCTATTGAATCACCATTGATATAAATATTCTCTTTATGATATATATATAGAGAAATTAAAGCGTGCCATTGACTTTCATTCTCACTGAAATAATAGCACATTGTTAATCTTTTTGAATCATTATTATTCAAAGAGACACCCCAGCCAAAACCCACTTTTTCCAAATCTAAACAATTGACGTAACTTAATATATTTTTATTATTAATTGACATTAAGGTCTGATTATCATACATACTCGTTCCTATGAAGACTGAATTAGCATGATTATCAAAAATATTGGTTACTTTATTAAGCATGACTAAAAACTGTTCATCCAAAACATATCCGGAAATTTGTAACCTTTCAGAAAACCTTATGCCAGAAAAGTTGGTTTTAATTTCTTCAATACTTTGACTTTGCTCTACCATTGTACCTCTAGGGACAACTACAGTGAATGTTTTGGGATTCCATCGCTTCATATGCTTAGCCAAAATTTCAGAATGGAACCAAACCTGACTTAAACGTGATTTTAAACTTATAACATCATCAAAAAATCCCATAACATAATCTAAAGTTTCAGAAGATCTCATTGCAGCTTCAAGTGTGGTTTGCTTATGACCCCAGGAATTGGTAGATTCTTGGATTTGACGATTATGATGAAGACAGTGTTCTGCTAACGGTGAAGAATCAAATTTATCAGCCTTGGATTGAAAGACAATAACCTGATCTCTTTCACCGATACTGCTGTCAAAGTTGGGATTGTAACAAAGTTTAACACAATAAATGTGATTAAATTTGAAAGACAATTTGCCAAAATAATCAAAATTGATACCCACAGATGAGCTAA
>JAJMKZ010000527.1:0-12213 GCA_030564005.1 Ruyongia tratensis | reverse complement strand
AAGAAGAAGAAGAATCAATAATTAAATATCAACAATTAAAATTTATTGATCTTTCAAATAATAGAAGTTTAACACGTTGGTCAATTGATAATTCAAAATTTTTAAATTGTTGTCCATCATTAATAGCATTTGAATTTTCTTATAAAATTATTAATGATTTAGATAATATTGGTGGAAAATTAATTCATTATAATTTAAATAATGAAAAAATTGTTTGGAAAACTTATGATTCTTTAGGTAGAAGAGGTTGGCTTTATAAAATAAATGATAAAAATCCTGATAATTTAAATCAATCAAATCTTATTGAATTTGATATTAATACTGGTAAAAAATTATTTAAAATTTCAAAACAACCTGAATTTTTAAAATTAGTTAATAAAAAAATTAGTCTTTCAAAAGGTATTTTATTTGATTCTGATGAAATTTTTGGTGATTTAGAAAGAGGTATTTATAAATATTATGGTATGAAAATGTAAAAAAAAAAAACATTTAATTAATTTTTTTTATCTTATCAATTCTATCAATTTTTTTAATTGTTATTAAATTTCAAAAATTCTTGATGAATTTTTTTTTTTTGGGGAGTATATATAATTCTTTTAATGTTTAATGAATAAATTTTTTAATAAATTAAATAATGTAATTTCTATAGATTAATCATGTATATATAAATCTATTTATATATAGTATAAATTTTAATTATTTTTTTTTTAATTTCCAAACAAATTTCCAAGTAAAAAATAATAAAATTGAACTTAATAAAAAACTTAAAAAAGTTAAATTAAAAATTAAACTTAAACAATTTGATTTAAATTTTAAATTTAAATTTAAATTTGATGATGATGATGATGATGATTTAATAATATTACAAAAATTATCATAATTAATACCAAATAAAAGATTAAAAAACATTGCACCAAAAGCTGGAGCAATCATAAAACTACCCCATATTGAACCAAAAATTTTTGAATCCCAAATTGATAAAACTAATAATGGGAAAAGTGTAAATAATGAACCATAAATAAATCCAAAAATTGATGAAATTAAATTAATTGAAATTAAAGAAAATGAAATTAAAATTTGTAAAATTGAACTAATTAATAAAATTATTAAAATAAATAAATAAATTGAAATTTTATTTGAAATTATTTCAATAATTGGACCTAAAATTAATCTTGAAATTGTTGAAAATATTGCAAATATTGAAATTTGATTTGAAATTAAAGAATTAAAATCTTTTTCATTATTATTATAATTTGTAAAATTTAATAAAATTGAATTCATATTAATTAAATACATTTCACATGGACCTAATGAAAATAAAATAATTAATAAAAGTAAATAAGTTGAATAATCTTTTAAAAAATTTTTAAATAATTTTTTAATATTTTTTCTTTCTTCAAAATTTATTAAAATTTGTTCTTCTTCATTAATTTCAAAATTTAATTCTAAATTTTGTAATTTTAATAATTCATTATAATAATTTTGAATAATATTAATTAAATATAAATTAATTAAATTTAAAAAACCTAAAAAAATATAAAGATAACATAAAAATTTAAAAATTTTATTAATATTTAATTCATTATTATTATTAATATTATTATTATTAAAATAATTTAATTTAAATAATTGAGAAAATATTAAAGAACTTAAACCATAAAATGTAATTGGACCACTAATTGAACCTTTAAAATTTGGATAAATTTTAGTCATACCAATTAAATTATTAAAATATATTGCAGAAGTTGATAAAGATATTAAAGAAAATGCAAAACAAATAGTTTTAAAATTATTATTTAAACCAAGATTAATATTTGAAAGATTTAAAATAATATAAATATAACCAATATTAAATCCAAAAGTAAAAATTATTATTAAAATTATTGAACCAAAAAAATCATTTAATACACCTAATAGAGGTAATGAGAAGTACATTCCAAAGTTAATAAAAGAACCAATAATATTAATTTGAAATTTTGAATAATTTAAATAAGATGAATATAATGGGAATAATAATATTGATGCTGAACAAAGACATGATAATAGAATGATGAATGTAGATATGATTTTCAAATGAAATATAGTTGTATGATTATGGTTGTTTATACTGTTTTGTAGAAGAGTTGTAGTTTCTTCCATCTTAACTTTTGTATTTAAAATGTTTTGATGATGATTTTGAATTTTAAAAGAGTTTTTAACTTAATAAAAATTGTTGATTTTTTTACAAAAAAAAAAAAAAAGAAAAAAAAAAAAATTAAAGATTTGGACTTTTATTGATGTTGTTGATTGTTGATTGTTTATAATAGATTGTTTATAATAGATTTTTAAGAATAATTTATTAGTTCATTCTATTTTGAATTTCTTACTTTTTTATTTTTTTTTGTCTTTTGGAAAAGAATAAAATTACAGGGTACTAAATAAAATAAAAATAAAAATTAACTATTTACATCAAAATTAATTAATTAACACCAAAAATTAATATTATCCATTCTTCTTTAATGTTTGATGATTATATATATAATATATATATATATAATAACTCGTTGTTTTTTTGTTGTTTTTTTTTGTTGTTTCCCATTTTAAAGAGATTTAATATTATTTCTTTTCTTGTAATAAAGTAGTATTTTGTTCTTCTAATTGTTTAATCATTTTTTCTCTTTTATAATCCACTACTCTCTTTTCTTTAAAATATTGAATCCATGATTTAGAACAATTATTTTCAAAATCTTTATTCTCTTTAAAACAATTTTTATTAATTATTGATTGAATTTTTGGATCTAAAGCATCAATTATATCATATTTAAATAAACAATTAAAATAAGAATCTCTTGAATCCCAACAAAGTTCTCTTTTGGATCTGTTTGGTGCTTCTGCTTCCTTTTCTGGTTCACTACTGAAGAATCCCATTTATATTTATTCTTTTTATATTTATAGTTTATTTGTAGTGTTAAAGTATTAAAAACAAAGTTATTTAAAAGTATTAATAATTGTAGATTTTTTTTTTTTTTTTTGTATTTTTTTTTTTTATTTATTTTATTTACACACACATATTATAGAATTATATTATTATATTATTATTGATTATTCTCTAATATATATATAATTTAAAAATAAATCTCAATATTTGTTAATTTGTTACTAGTTAATATAATAAAAATTAAAAATGGTTAAAAATGACTATGTAAAAAAATTTTTTTAATTAAAAAGTTTCATCAATTTTATCTCTCATTTCTTTAATATCATTAAATGAAGTTCTACAACAACCTCCAACAATTTTAACATTTAAATTATTTTCAAAAATTGAATTTAAAAATGTATTCCAATTAGGTATTTCTTCATTTTTATTTTGAATCCAAATTTTATTAATACCATCATAAATTTCACCAGAATTTGGATAAACAACTAAAGGTATTTCTAAAGATTTATTCAATTCTTTTAACCACCTTATAGATGTTTCTTTACTTAAACAATTAATACCAATAGCTATTAAATTATTACAATTATAATCTTTAATAATTTTAATAATTTCTTTAAAATTTGTACCATCAGCTAATTTTAATAAATTTTTATCAACACTTAAACTTAAATAAAATGGTAATTTATTATATTCTTTATTAATCATTAATTTTAAAATTGATTTAATTTCAATAAAATTTGGTATAGTTTCAAAACAAATTAAATCAATTTTTAAATTATTTTTAAAAATTTTTAATTTATAATTATGAAATTCAATTAAATCTTCTAATGTTATTTTTGAACCATAATCACCAGTATATTCAGCACCATTTGATAATAATGCACCATATGGTCCAATATCACCACCAATATAAATTTTTTCTTTTTTATTATTATTTAAATCATTTGAAGTATTAATTATTGCATTATAAGCTAATTCAATAGCTTTTTCAAAAATTTTTTTACAATCATCTTCATTCTTAATATTAAAATCTTTACCATATTTTAATAATGATTTAATATTAGTTTGATAAGTTGATGTTAAAATTATATTTGAACCAGATTTTATATATAATTCATGAATATTTTGAATAATTTTTGGATTTGTAATTAATGTATGTGTTGACCATAATGGATGATTTTGTGATTCTTTTGGAAGTAAAGTACCCATAGCACCATCTAATAATAATGGTTTTTTAAAGTTTTGAAGTTCAATTAAAGATAAACTCATTTTATTAATTAATTAAAAATCAATAAGAAGAAAAAAAAAATTTTTATTAGTATTATAATTATAATTATTATATATATATATATTATTATAATAAATTTTTTTTTAACTGAAAGTTACCCTACCTGATCTCATCAACAAGTCTTTAGATTTATAATTCTTTAAGTTTTATATATATTATTTAATATATTATATATATATATATATATTGAATATTGAATATATAATGTTTAAAGTTTATTAACAATTTCTTTTTTTTTTCCCTCTTCAATTTACTATTTATTTATTTATATATGGTTAAAATTAATAGAGATAAATTAAAAAAAAAAACTAATAACAAAAAATTATAATGGCAAAATATTATATTTTAAAAAAAAATTATAATAATAATAAGAATAATAATAAAAGTTAAAAGATGGGTCTATTCTCTTCAATCACTGTAATATATATGAGATGTTGTTTCATGTTCACAATCTCTTTTTATATTCTTAAAGATGCAAGTCTTATAATAGATCAACCAATAATAATTGTTTTAGGACAAGCAATGAAATTAAAATTTGGTTCAATAAATTATTTTAATAAAGATATATTAACTTTTATTTCATTATTATTTTTAATTTATGGTCTTATTGATTTAATTCAATTAATTAATAAAAATATTCAATATTTTGAAAGTATTGTTCCAACAAGATTAACTATTTATTTTTTAATTTGTGGTTATTCTTATTATTTATCAAAATTTGATAATTTAATATTTACATTTTCATTTTCAGAAATTTGGTTTAATTATCTTTTATATAATGTTTTAAATGAAGAAAAATTAATTAGAAATAAAAAATTAGAATTAAAATTAGAAAAAAATTTATTAAATATTCAACAAAATAAAATTGAATTTAATGAAAATTTAAGAATTCAATTAGAAAGAACTAAAGATATTTAATAAATTATCTTTAAAAAAAAAATAATAATTTATTAAACCAATTTTTATGTAAATTATTACTTAATTTTTTAAAATGTTCCATTTCATCCCAACAATTTCTTCCATTAAATTCACATCCCATCATATTAACTAAAAAATCTTTTGATTCTGTTTCATTATAATAATAAGAATTATAATCAATATAATCACCATATCTATTATTATCCTTTTTACATGAACCTGATGGTAAACTATTAATTAATTTTGATGGTAATATACCAATACCTGATTTAATAAATCCAAAATTTGATATATAATATTCTAAAGTATTTTTTTCATCATTTTTCCATTCTTTAATATTTTTTAAATATAAAATTGGATCAAATAATAAATCAATTAATGTTTTTGACCATTGAGTCTTTTTAATTAAAAATGAATTTAAATTTATTCCATGACAATCTTTTGTTAATAATAAATTAATTGATTGATCATAATTTAAAAATGGCATATCAAAATCTAAATCTTTAATAATTTTTTCTTCTAAATTTTTAAAAATTAAATCTTCTAATTTATAATTTAATTCCATTATAAATGTATATAAATCAATATAAAAAATCCAATCATTATAATTAATTTCATTCATAACTTCATTAATTAAATCAAATTTTTCCCAACCTTCTCTAAATTCTTCACTATATTTTTTTTTTTTTGTTAAATCTTTTATAATTAATTTATAATTATGTAAATAAGAATATTTTTTTTTATTTAAAATACTTGATCTCTCTAATGACCAATCTTGTGTACCTTTCCATCTATTAACACCACCTTCCATATTAGCTCCTAAAACAATATAAATTTTATTCTTTTCTTTATTAAAAATTTTATTATCATTATCATTATTATTATCATCTAAATCATTTTCATATGAATATAAAGTTGGATCATCATATTGTAAAATTTTGGGAAGACCACCTTGTCTATGATCCTTTTGATACCCTTTATTACCAATACCACCTCTAGTAATACCATAAAGAGAATTACTACCAATACCATCACTTAAATCATATTTATATAATTCACTATTTTGAAAAAAATTTTTTAAAATTGTATAAAATAAAATTATAATTAATAAAATAATTATTAATAAAATTTTAGGTTGCCTTATAAAAGTGTTATTATTCTTTACTCTTCTAACATATCTAAAATATGTCTTTTTCAAAGAATCTTCCATCATTCTACTTCTCCTCCTCCCTTTAATTGATTCTTACTAATTAAACTGATATTTTTAATCTAAAAAATTTGAAGTTTCAAATAGATATTCATTTTTTAAAAAAAAAAAAAAAAAAAAAAAAAACTTTACATCCGAACATTTTCTCTAGTTTTAGTAATATTTCCTTTTTTGGTTATTTCTTTTCATATAACACCCTTTGTTAATATACATATATATTATATATATATTATATATATTAAATTTTATGATTATAAAACATATTGGAAAAAGATATAAATAATTAAAAATAGTGAAGTGATTAAAGAATTTATTTATTTATTGATTATTTTAATACAACAACAACAAAACTATTTAATTTTATTGGACTTAAATTTAAACACTTTTTTAATACTTGAAAATATAAAACTATTAAATATATATATATAGTTAAATTATTTTTCCCATCTATTTTGTTCAGAAACACCTTCCCAATTACGTTCAAAATAACCTAATTCTTTTTTAACTTTTTCAACAGTTTCAGCATCACCAGTATTTTTACCTAAATTATCACTAATTTTAATAGCTGGATTACCATTAACTTCAGATAATTTAATAACTATATTTAATGGTTCAGATTTTAAACCATTTGATAATTTTTTAAAATCATTTGTTAAATTTGTACCAATACCAAAAATTGAAATTAAACCAACTTTATCAGCTTTTAATTTATATTTTAAACAATTTAAAACATTTAAAGAATCTGAAAAACAAATAATTTTTGAAAATTTTGAATAACCTAAAGATTCATAATGTTTTGCCATTTTTTCTGCATATAATAATGGATCACCAGAATCTTGTCTTATACCTAAATAATAATCTGTTAAAGGTTTTTTAAACATTTTTAAAAAATCATCAGTACCAAAAGTATCAGTTAAAGCTAACCCAGCATTTGATGAACCAAAAGTTTTAATCCAATATTCTAAAGCTAATAAATTAGCATTTAAGTAATCTTGAGTAATAGCAGCAATACCCATAATCCATTCATGAGCAACAGTACCAATTGGTTTAATATTATATTTTTTAGCTAATAAAACATTTGAAGTACCTAAAAATAAATTATTTTTCTTTTTGTTTAAATCATCTTTATTTATATAATCAATAATACCTTTAATTATTAAATCTTGAACTTCAAAAGATCTTCTTCTTCTTGTACCAAATTCTGAAAAACTTATATTATTTTCAAATAATTGTTTTGTCTTTAATTGAATTTGTTCATATTGACCATTAATATTCCAATCAAGATCAACATATCTAAAATATGATTCAGATACAAGAGCTAATAAAGGAATTTCATAAAGAATAACATCTTTCCAAGAACCATGAATTTTTAAATCTAATTGATTATCTTGTGTAAATTTTAATACTACTTGATCTTTAGGATATAATTTAAAATCTTTTAAAAATTTAAAATATTCATCTGGTAAATATGGGATAGCTTCTCTTAAATAAGAAATTTCATCATTTGTAAAATTTAAATCACCTAAATATTCAATTTCTTTTTTTAACCAATTAACAGCTTCTTTATTAAATTTCATACTTGAAGTTCTATTAGTAAAGTTATACCAAACATTAGCGTCCGGGAAATTCTTGTGAACAGCTGCATGCATAGTAATTTTATACAAGTCTGTATCAAGTAGAGATAGAATCACTCTATCAGGTTTAGAAGTCATTGTTAGTTAGTTGTTAGTTTAGTTTTTGTTTAGTTGTTAGTTTTTGTTAGTTTTTGTTAATAATTTTTAATTCGGTGATTTTTTTTATTTATATTAAAAGAAATTTACAAAGGCTTGTAAAACATTTTTAAAGGTGTTTTTTTTTTATAATATAACAATTATATGAAATTAAAACATTATTATATATCGTTTTAACTACTTTGTAAAATTACAAGTTATATGTAATAACTAAATAAAAAATTTAAAATGCATTTTTTTTTTTTTTTTTTTTTTTTGTTTTTTTAGACTTCTGTTTTATATATATAAGAGATAGAATCTATTAATTTAATTAATAACTTGCATAACACGATCAAATAATGTTTCTAATTGAGTACTTTCAATACTTTCAAATAAATTATTAAAAGAATTAATATCTAAATTTTTATCAAATCCATTAATTTCTTCTTCTTCTTCAAAATTATTATTATTATTATTATTATTATTAGAATTTAAAATTAATTCACTTGATAATTGTGAATTTTGTAATAAAATACTCATTTCTTGTGCAAAATCTAAACTTTGATTTTCATTTTCTAAATATTGTGAATCTAATATCTTTGTTGTTGATACTATACCAATTTTTGAATTAATATCAATAAATATAAAATCATTTTCAAAATTCCATTTAATACAACAAATATAATCTGAATGATTACCAATAAAAATAGGAATTTTTGAAATTGGATTAAAAATTATAATTTTTGAACTTAATTTTAATTCTTCTTTATTAAAATAATTAGTAACAATAACAAATAAATTTTTATTATGATCAATAGCTATTAAATTTTCTCCATGTTTTGGTTGATTACAACTTAAAATTAAATCATTTTCTTCCATTGTTAATAAATTAAATGATTTTATTGAAGTTTTTGATAGAATAATTAAATTATTATTATCAATAATATTTAAATATTTAATTCTTGAACCAATGATATTATTTAGTTTAAATTTAATCTCTTCATTTTCTAATTCTTCAAATGAATCAATATCAATTGGTATAATTGATTTATCAAAACCTAATAAAATTAAACTTGAATCTAATGACCAAGTTAAACTAATAAAATTTGAAAAAATTCCTGTTGATGGTTTTAATTTTTTTAATGACCATGAATGAATTTGATTATTATTAATAATTGGTCTCCATAATCTAATACCACCTTTATTATCAGCTGATAAAAAACCTAAACCTTTAAAATAACTTGATGGAGCAGGAATTATTGAAACAATCGGTATATTTAAACCATGAGGATTAATAATTTTAGTAACTAATTCCCAACAAGATGAAGGAATTGAATTTGAAAGATTATTATTATTGTTATTATTATTATTTTGTTTATATTCAATAAATCTCCAAATTTTTAAAACATGAGTAATATCATTCTTTGATAATAAATTATCAATTTCACCATGTTTAATAACTTCAACAGTTGCCATCCATTCACCATCATTAGTAAATTCAAAAATTTTAATAATTGGATCTTTTAAATTTTTTTCATTTTTAACTTTACCAATTTGTAAACTATCAGTAATTTTTTGATTTAAATATTGTTCATTTTTATTAAAATCAAATATTTGAAGATTTGAACCATTAATAAAATATAATTGTTTTGAAAATGAATGAATTTTAAAATTACTTGTAAAATCATATTTAATTTTTAATAAATCATTAATTGATTCAAATTTTGAAGATTTTTTAAATTGTTTAATTAATTTTTTAATATAATATAATGATGAATTAAAACTTTGTCTTGGACCTTGAATTGATAATCTTGATTTTAAATCTAAAGATGATAAAATTAATCTTTCTAAATGTTCTTCTTTTAAATTTAAATCATTATTATTATTATTATTAATATTATTCTCTATTTGATCAGTACTAGGATTATCCAATTTTAAAGTTAATTCATAAAAGGATTCATTATTATGATCAATTTTAATAATTTCACCATTTAATCTTGGTAAAAATTGTTGTTTTTCAGTATCTAATTGCCAAAATACTAAAACTTTTTCAAATCCACCACTTAATAAATAATTATCATCAATTGAAAAACTTAATGATTGAACAGAATCAATATGCCATTTTAATATTCTTGTTTCTAAAGATTGATAAATTAAATAAATTGAACCAATTTTAGTACCAATTGCTAAAGTTGAATTATTTGAAATTGCTAAAGAAGTAATAAAAGTATTATAAAAAAATGGTATAACATTTTTTTGAAAATTATTATTTAAATTAATAATTGTAAATTCTCTTTTTGATGATTCAAATTTACTTAAAAAAACTAAATAATTTAAATTTATTGAAATTTTAAATAAAATAACATTTTTAATTGATAATAATTCAATTGATTCAATTAAATTATTATTATTATTATTATTTTCTTCTTCTTCTTCTTTTTCTTCTTTTTTAATAATAAATTTAATTAATGATCTTGTATGTGGTTTATTTGAATCTTTACCAACAATTGTTAATATTTCATCATCTTTAAAAGAAATAATTTTTAAAATTGAATCATTATTTAATAATTTTAATTTAAATTTATTAATTATAGGATTTTGTAATTTTTCTTTCCAATTAATTATTAAAATTTCACCATTTGATAAAAATAACCAAATTAAATTTTGATCATTTTTTTGTAATTTAATATCTATTAATTTATTATCATCTAAATTAATTTTATTAATATTATTAAATTTAATTGATCTAATACATTGTCTTGTTGTTATAAAATAAACTTTGATTTGATTGTTAAAAGGTATTATATAGTGGTTTCCATCTGGAGTGAAAAGAGCACCGTTTAATAGAGGCTGGCCACCAGATACAACTGATAGTCTATAATCTTGAGCAACAGTCATTTCTTCTTTTCCAAAATTAAAATTAAAATTAAAATTAAATTATAATCTCATCTCTTTTTTTTTTATATATAAAAAAAAATTTTTTAGGAAAATTTTAATTCCGAGGGTTATTTTTTTTTTAAAAAAATCGAATTCCGACTTTTTCAAAATTTTATTAAAAAATTTTTTTTTTTTTTTATATATAAATTTACTTTAAAATCAATTAAATTAAAAAAGAAAAACAAAACAAAATAAAATAAAATAAAATAAAGATTAATTCAAAATGATTATTCCAGTTCGTTGTTTCTCTTGTGGTAAAGTATGTTTTAGCTATGTTTAGTTATTCAAGGGTCTAATACTAACCAAACACACATTTTTTAGGTTGTTGGTGATAAATGGGAAGAATATTTAAATTTATTACAAGAAGAACAATTATCAGAAGGTGAAGCTTTAGATAAATTACAATTAAAGAGATATTGTTGTAGAAGAATGTTGTTAACACATGTTGATTTGATTGAAAAATTCTTACCTTATAATCCATTTGAAAAGAAGGAAGTTATTCAAAATTAAATATAAAGTTATTCATTTTTCATATTCTCAAAACTTATTTCTTGTCTTAAGAATTAATTACCAAAAAAAAAAAAAAATAAAAAAAGGAGAATTTTATTCATAAACAAATATTAAATATCATTGTTTGTTGTGTTTTTTTGAAACTCTTCCATCAGCTATAACAAACAAACAAAAATAAAGAGTTATAGGTTGTTGTTTTTTTTGGGGGGAGGGTTAATTATAAAGTGTTATATTTGAAAAAGTTTCATTTGATTTATATCTATTTCCATGTATATTATTATTATTATTATTATTATAAATGTTTAATGTTTTTTTTTAAAAAAAAAAAAGAAGTTCAATATAATTTAGAAGCTTTAAAAACTAATTTTATAACATATTCAATAATTTTTGAATAAACTATTAAAAAAAAAACTTTTAAAATTACTCAAACTAAGTATAACATTTAGTAACAAGATTTTACATAAAATCTTAGGTAATAAAATATATTAATATATCAGTTGTTAAATAAAATATTAGAATTTAATGGTCAAAGATATTTTAGATCAGTTTAATTACATTATGGTAACTAGTAAAGTAGTAAATAAAACTTTTGATTGAACTCTACCCAGTGGGAAAGCCTATTAAAGTGATTGGAACTTTACCCAGTGGAATTTTTATAAGTTTTGTAAAATTACCTATTCTATAAACTATTTTAGTTTTGATGGATAATTAGGTATGCATTTAGGAT
>JAJMKZ010000526.1:0-12233 GCA_030564005.1 Ruyongia tratensis | reverse complement strand
AATTAAAAATTTTCAGAAAAAAAAAAAAAAAAAAAAAATTAAAAATTCTGTTGGCAAAAATCGAAAAAAGAAAAACGGAAACTACAACAGAAAAGAAAAGAAAAGAAAAGAAAAGAAAAGAAAAGAGAGAGAAAGAGAAAGAGAAAGGGGTTTAAAGGTAGAGAAGTAGTATATGATTAAAGTACTAACAGAAACAACAACAACACTCTCTATCCAGTGAAGCAGACACTTAGCAGCCCAATTTTTAGGGGAAAAAAAAAAGAATTATGTAACTTTTACTAAACAAACCATAAATTAAAATTAAACTACGTAATTTGGACTTTGAAATTAAATTTGGAAAAAAGCTTAACTCTGCCTAAACTCTCTCTACCCAACTCTGCCCAACTCCGCCTACTTCTGCTTAACTCTGCCTAACTCTGCTTAAAACGTAGGCAGACAACAACATCTCTTTAATAAATAGTATTTATAACATCTGGACACCAACTCTTTATTTATAATATAACCATTATAACATTCTCTAAAATAAATAGTACTAATATAGTTTATTAAGAAATTGTTTTTTTTTACAAACATTCCTATATAATTAATTATTGAAATAGAGATACCTTTTTAAAAAAACTTTTTTTTTCTTCTTTAAAGCATTTGAAAAAACTTTTATTAGTAATTAACAATTAAAATTAACAATTAAAATTAACAATTAAAATTAAACATATAAATTAACAATTAAAATTAATATAAAAAATTAAATTTTCGAAATATTTTGCTTTTAAATTTAATTAATTCTTATTTAATTAATCATTAAGTAAATCATATTAATAATAAACTTGATATCTTTTTTAAAAAAAAAAAAAAAAAAAAAAAAAATAAACTTTATTCATTCATTCATACCTATTGTAGAATTTAATAGTAATAATAGTAATATAATTTTATTTTATTTTTAATTTTTTAATTTTTAATTTTTTATTTTTAACAAAATCTTTTAAATGTTTTTAAATTATAAAAAAATTTTTTTAAAAGACATTTAAGTATTTTTAAAAACTATATAATCAATTTAAAAAGTTTTTAAAAATATAGAGTTTATGAACATTTCAAAAAAATTTTAAATAGTAATTTGTTATTAAAGTTGGTAGTTATACTAAAACTATAATTAATTGGTGAATATTAAAAAAAAATTTACAATAAAAACAAATAAATAATTAAAAAGAATAAATAATTAAAAAGAATAAATAATTAAAAATAAATAAACATAAACTAAAAACACAATCATATTTTTTTTTTTTTTTTTCATATAAAAAAAAAGTATATAACAAATGAATTTATATTAAAAACAAAGTATTAATAATAATAATAAATAATAATAATAATAATTAATCACTTTTAATAATTTTTCTAAATTCATTACCAGGTAATGGAACAGCACTAATTGTAAAATAAGTATTTTGTTTAGTTGCAATACCTGCAAATGCATTATACCAAGCAATAAAACTTGTTAATACACCAAAAATACCACCAGCTCTTGTAATACCAATTTTACCAGTAAATTCACCAATTGTTAATAATAAAAAAGTAATTTCTAAAAAAAGGAATAAAGAAAAAAATGCAATTGTTGATTTTAAAGTACAACATAATAACATAAATGTAAAAATTGTAAAACCTAATAAAAAGAAACCAACAGAATTACTTAATTGAGAACCTTCATCAGATGAATAAGCATCTTTAATACCAAACCAAGGAATATTAATAGCAGCATAACTTAACCAAAACCCACCATAAGATGAAAGTGCAGTACCACCAAAAGTATTTTCAAGAGAAATTTCCCACATACCAGCTAATAATTGAACTAAACCACCATAAAAAAAGGCAGGACCAACAACAACATTTGGAATTGTTATACCCATAGCTCTTGAATTATACATTGATAACATAAAAGTTGTTAAAGCAAAAGCTGAAAGACCTAAAGGAGCAGGATTTGCAAATTTATGACTTGGTGGAGCAGATAAACCTGGTTGCATTTCACCACCAAAAGCTTCAATTAATTCAGATTTAAGAACTTTTGTACGACCAATAGTAATATAATCACCAGAATCTCTAATTCTTGATAATTCAATTGAATGATCATCAGTTGGTAAATTAGTTACTTGATCATCATGATTAGCTTCTGGAGTTAAAGATTTTTGTTTTTCAACATCAATAGGGAAATTAGTTGTCATTTGTATTTGTATTTGTATTTGTAGTTGTTATATAGAGTTAAATTTTTTTTAAATAATAAAGTGTATTTATTGTAATTTAAAAAAAGAATTATAAAAATAAATAAATAAATAATTTAAAGATTTTTAAAATATTAAGAGGGATATATTTATATATTTATATATTTAAAAGAAATTTTTTTATAATTAACTATAATATAGTATAGGTAATTAAATAAATATAATAATAATAATTAATAATTACATTGTTAAATGAATAATTAATAATAATTATAATAATAATAATAGTAATTATAATAATAATAAATATAATTTGTGGTGGTATTTTAATGTTTAAAATGTCATTCTAATTTATTTTGTGACCAATAGTTAAATAAATAAATAAATAAATAAATAAATTTTAGTGCCTTTTAGCTTTTAGTTTTTAGCTTTTAGCCACGAAATTTTATGTAGGTGGGTGGGGGGAGAGGTTTTGTTTTAAACTCATAGGCTGGTTGTTGGTGAAAGGGTATTGAGATTAGGCAGAGGAAGAGAAATTATTTATTGTTATTGTTATTGTAATTGTTATTGTTATTGTTATTTGGGTCTTGGTATAGTTATTGATCACTTTTATTTAACCATATAGTCAGCTAAATGATTGATATATCTTAGTTTACTGACATAGTATATAATACCTCTTAATTAATTTATTTTGATAGATTACAAATTTATTTAAAGTAATATCTCTTAAATTTAATAGTAGTGTAAAATACTATACACAAAGAATTTCATTAAAAAATATGACAAATAATAATCCAATTAATTAATTTTAATGGTCTGATATTTATTTATCACCGAGATTGGAACCTTTTCTAATTATAATTAATTATTTTTAAAAATTTATTAAAGTGGTGATATTTCTTATTCAAATAAATTCTACATACAGCCTTTTGCTTTTTTTGCTTTTATATTTTTTTTTTAACTGAGGGGTAAAATTACTTTAAAAAAATAAATAAAATAAAATAAAAGATAAAAAAATAAAAAAAGTTGTGATTTATAAGAAATTATGTAATCACCATAATAAACAAAATAAAATAGATTATGTAATAGATTATGTAATAGATTATTTTTTTGCTATTTTATTAATCTTTTATCTATATCTTATCCTTCTTTTAATACCCTTATAGATTCATTATATAATAAAAAGAATTTTAAATGTCAAGAATATTTAAATTCTATAATTCTTCTTTAAAATCTCATCCAAAATTAACAAATGCTTTAATGACAGGTTTCTTATTCTCAACTGGTGATGCTATTGCTCAATTAGCTTTTAATAATAATAATAATAATAATAATAAAAATAATAATAATAATAATAATAAAAATAATAATAATAAATTTGATTTTAAAAGAAATTTAAAATCTTTATTTTATGGAACTTTTATTTTTTCATTTATTGGTGATAAATGGTATAAAATTTTAAATAAAATTAATTTCCCAAAACCAATTAATTTAAATTCACAAACAAATTTTGAAAAATTTAAAATTACTTTATCAAAAGTTTTAATTGATCAATTAATTTTTGCTCCAATTGGTATACCATTTTATTTTACAATAATGAATTTATTAGATGGTAAAAATTTAAAAAATTTAAAAGAAAAATTAATTAATAATTGGTGGATTATATTAAAAACAAATTGGATTATTTGGCCAAATTTTCAATTAATTAATTTTTATTTAATTCCTGTTAATTATCAATTATTAACTGTTAATTTATTAAGTATATTTTGGAATACTTATTTAAGTTATAAAAATTCTATTTCAAATTCAAATTCAAATGATAATGAAAATGAAAATGAAAATGATAAAAATATTGTTTATTATCCTCCAATTCCAGAATAATTGTTTATAATATATTTAAAAAAAAAAACAAAAAATTTTTTAAATAATAATGTGTCCATGGATGTGTATGTGTGTCTTTTTTTTATTTTATTTATAGGCTTAATTATATAGAGAATAGAATATATTTTTATTATAATATAATATAATTTATTAATTTATTTAAGAAAAAAAAAAATAATAAATTAATCTATGCTAATAATGATATTGAATCTCTTTTATTACTAACACTTCTTTTATTAATTGGTCTTTCAAATTTTTTAAAAATTGGTGTTGGTGGTGGTGGTGGTATCATAATAAATTTAAATTTATTTGAATCATCAAAACTTTTATTATTTCTAATATTTAATTGTAATGATGATTCATAAATATTATTTCTTTTTCTTGGTGTTGATTTTATTTTTGAATTTAAATTTGAATTTAAATTTAAATTTAAATTTGTTTTTGATGTTTCCTTTTTAGGTGTTAATAAATTTAATGGATCTAAATCTTCATTATTTTTAAATCTTTTCTTTGTAAAATTAAATGGTGAATTTTCTTCATTATCTTTAATTGATGTATAATATTTTGATTTATTTATTGATTTAATTGAACTTGGTGAATTTAATCTAGTATTAATTCTTGAATTAATTCTTGAATTCTTTCTTGTAGGTGTTAATATTGATAATGGATCAATATAAATTAAATCATCTTTTTTAATATTAAAATTTAAATCTTCATTTATATTATTAATAATTTCAGGTATCATCTTAGATTTCCTACTATTTATTGATGATTCATTTGAATAAGATTTAGTTTTAATTATTTTTTTAGGTGGTGTTAATAATAAAAATGGATCAATAGTTTCAGAATTAGTAATTTTAATATCATTATATTTATTTGGTGATATTTTAAATCTTTTTATTGAATTTAAATTTGGTGATTTATAACTTTTATTAATATTTGAAATTGAATTAAATCTTGTTGGTGATACATCTCTTGAAGTTATTCTTGAAGTTATTCTGGAATTTATCCTTGTTGGTACTCTTGATACTCTAGGAGTTAATAAATTCATTGGATCTTCATATTCATCATTATTAAATTCTTCATCTGATCCAATTAAATCTTCACCAAATTCTTCTTCATAAATTTCTAAATTTCTTTCATCTAAATTTTTAAATATTTCATCATCTCTATCAAGTTCATTAATCATATACTTATTCCTTTGATTATTATTATTATTATTATTATTATTATTATTATTATTATTATTATTATTGTCATCAATTATATCCCATAAATTTGAACGATCAGAATTTCTTAAATTTCTAATATGACCATTATCTTCTTCAATTTCTAAAGTTGATAAATTAATTAAATCACCTTGATCTTCAAGTCCAACTGATTCATATTTATTAATCAATTTCATCCACATCGATTCAATCTTTTTTTTAGATTCAATCTCTCTTGATGATGAATTTTGAAAATTATTATATTGTCTAAATGATTGTTTATCATTAATTTTTTGATTATATGAATTTGATTGTCTCTTTTTAGGTGATAAAAATATATTATCTTGTTCCTTATAACTTGTTATATAGTTAATTTTAGATATCTTATCTTCATTGTATAAATTATTGGGCACACTAACTTTTTTTACATTATTATTGTTATTGTGAGTTGTTTGATTATCACTAGAGTAAGAATTAGAATCTATAGATATATTATCATCATTATTTTTATCATTATTTTTATCATTAGTAGTATTATTTTCATCAATACTATTGTCATTATCATTATCATTATCATTATCATTGTCATTGTCATTGTCATTGTCATTGTCATTGCTTTCATTATTTATTTCTTCATCAATATCTTGATTTTCTTCTTCATTGTCACTCTCACTATCGCTACTGACATCAATCACCATATCAGCAACATGTCCACTACTTTTCTGTGGATCTTTCCGTATAAGTAAACTGGATTTAGTCCATAAGGAAGAAAGACCTCCTAACTGCCTCACAAACATCTATCTTCTATTTAATTTAACTCTTTGTGATTACTGATTTCTTTAAAAGGTATATTAAACAAAAAAAAAAAAAAAAAAAAAAAAAAAAAAAAAAAAAAAAACGCCAAAAAAAAAAATTTAGTAGAGGTGTTGGGATGTTCAGTTTTAAGTAGTTTCAAATATAGTTTATTCGAGATAACTGGGGTTAATTTAAGAAATATAGTGTTTATTTTTTGTAGGTATTATAAAACCTCTATTTTCTACCTGATAAACTAAATACAGCTTTATAGATTCATCCAAATTCAAATTAAATTCAAATCAAATCATTTTCCAATACTTAAAAAAAATAAAATTTCCAAGTTTTTTCACAAAATTTAAAAAAAAAAAAAAAAAACAACAACCTCCAGACTTCGAATCTTTTTCACATGATTTAGATAGAATATTATAATATTGAATTGTAAACAATTGTAAACAATTGCTAAATGTTCACTTCAAGAGCATCTAATATGATGCTGTTAAGATCACAGACCAATCTTCTTAACCAGTCCAAATTGGTCTCACAACATTACAAATTCATGATCAATAAAAACTTCAATATAAACAGATCTGTACCTATTATAATAAGACACTCTTCAACAAATTCAAATAATGATTCTAAAGATTTAAATTCAAATAAGAGATCTATACTTTTGGGTATTCTAGCATCATCTTCAATCCTATACATATCAAATGATTACTTTCATGATGCAATAAAACATACTTATTTAACTCTTGGTAGAGTTTCTGTTGTTACTGCTGCAACAATAAAATGTTTTTATCATTATAAAGTTGTTTTATCTAAAAAATTTGAAACTAAACAAGAAAGAAATAAAGCTTTATCAGATTGTCATTTAAAATGTGCTAAAATTACGTTAACAGCATTAGAGAAAAATGGTGGTATTTATATTAAATTAGGTCAACATATTAGTGCAATGACTTATTTATTACCAATTGAATGGACTAATACAATGATACCATTACAAGATAAATGTCCAAAATCAACAATTGAAGAAATCGATCTAATGTTTAAATCGGATCTTGGTAAATCAATTGATGAAATGTTTTCTCAATTTAATAAAGAACCAATTGGTGTTGCTTCATTAGCTCAAGTTCATATTGCAACTTTAAGATCAAATAATCAAAGAGTTGCTGTTAAATGTCAACATCCTTCTTTAAAAGAATTTGTTCCTTTAGATGTCTTTTTAACTCAAACTGTTTTTGATCTTTTAGATAAAGTTTTCCCTGAATATCCTTTAGTTTGGTTAGGTGATGAATTACAAAGTTCAATTTATACTGAATTAAATTTTAATAAAGAAGCTGAAAATGCTCAAAATACTGATGAATATTTTAAAAATTTTCAAAAACAAACAGCTTTAAGAATTCCAAAAATTATTTCTTCAACGAATAGAGTTTTAATTATGGAATATATTGGAGGTGGAAGATTAGATGATTTAAAATATATGAAAGAACATAATATTTCAAGATCTGAAGTTTCTTGTTGTTTATCTCATATTTTCAATAATATGATTTTTACTCCAAATGTTGGTATTCATTGTGATCCTCATGGTGGTAATTTAGCTATTAGACCAAAACCAAAAGATGGTAATATTAATAATAATCATAATTTTGAAATTATTTTATATGATCATGGATTATATAGAAATATTTCAACTCAAATGAGACGTAATTATGCTCATTTTTGGTTAGCTTTATTAGATAGAGATAATGCTAAAATGAAATTATATGCTAATAAATTTGCAGGTATTACTGATGAACAATTCCCATTATTTGCTGCTGCAATTACTGGTAGAGATATTGAAACAGCTTTAAATTATGATATTAAAAAGTCAAGATCTGATAAAGAAATTGAAATTATGCATAATGCTTTAACAGAAAGTGATCTTTTAGTTAATTTAATGAGTATTTTAGCAACAATTCCAAGAGTTGTTTTATTGATTTTGAAAACAAATGATTTAACTAGACATTTAGATGAATCTTTAGATAATCCATTAGGACCTGAAAGAACATTTTTAATTTTAACTCAATATTGTGCAAAAACTGTTTATGGAGAAGATATTGAAAATGCTAAAAATCATTGGTTTTTAACAAGATTATGTCTTGATGTTTTAGCTTGGACTAAATATACTAAAAGATTTAGTCAATTATATTTTTATGATTTAGTTATGTTATTTAAAAATTGGTTTAAACCAAGTGTTACATCAGCTCCTGCTTCAACAAATAACTTAGCTTAAATAGTTTACCGAAAAAACACCAACAAACAATAATGAAATTTTCACGAGTATATAACTAATAGATCCATATTAATAATATATATGTATGCAATGTATTATTATATTAAATAATTATAAATATTTACAAATGATTGTAGTTTAAATCAAGCTTTATTTGAAGTTTCTTTAACTTTATTTAAAATTTGAATTAAGATCTTCATTTGAAACTTTTTTAGTTAATGCACTTAATTGATAAGATGATGGTGATATTGGAATTCTCCTTACAGGATTTGAAATTGATCTGAATTTATTTGAAGATGATTTAATGGATGCAGAAGGTGTTTGTGTTGTTATTGTTGTATTTGTTAATTTTGTTGTAGTTGTTGATTTAATTCTATTATTTAATCTATAGTTTAATGAATCAGTCATATTTGAAATTCTACTACCAAGACCTCTTTTTTGTTCCATTAATAGATGAATATGCCTTATTGATTCAGATTTTGAGAATTTATTGTTGTTGTAATCTGGCTTTTCAGTCAATTTATATTTATTCTTTTCATTTTCAAAATCTTTTAATAATTGATCATATCTTGATTTTAAATCATCATAATCATTCTTAATATTTTGATAATTTAATTGTTCTCTTATAATTTGATCTTTTGAATCTGTTAATTCTGTTTCTAAAATAATATATCTCTCTAATGATGAATTATATTTTTCTTGTAATTCTTGATATGTAACATTTAAACTTCTTTCATTTTGTTCAAACTTATCATTAACTATTTCAATTTCAACTAATTTTAAATTTTTAACATCTAAATCACTTTTTAATTCATTTATCTTCTTTTGCAATTGTTCTCTTTCTTTATTAAATTCTTTATCTGATAAAAGTTTTTTATTCTTTAATTCTTTTATCTCTTCTTTTAAATTTAAATTATTAGCTCTTAAAGCATCATTTTCATTCTCTAAATTTTCCAATTCCTTTTCTAACTCTTTCTCTAATTCATAACTTGACGTTTGGAAATCATTTAATTCAGCTTCAAGATCTTTTATTGTACTTAATGCAATTTCAAGTTCTTTATTATTATTACTTTCTGGGGATCTATTTATTTCTGATTCAGGTGAATAAGAATCATCATTTTTGGGCGTTTTTGGATCTAAAACAATAGGCATTTGTAGAGAACTTTGCAAGTCAGTAGAAATTTCATCCATAACTGCCTTCTTCAAATGTATCAAAAGACTTGTTAAAACTTCAAAAAGTGTCAACTGTTCCTTTTTTTAAGTGTTGATTTTTTATTTTTATTTTTTTTGTTTACATTTTGTGGTTCCTAACAAAATTAAATAAAGTTTTTTGTATTTTCAACTATATAATTCTCTAAATTCTTTTAAAACGTTATAAGATATTTGAAATTCATAAGCTTCATCTTTCCAATACCCAACTACTAATTCTGCATTATTTAAGAAATCCAAATATTTCTTTCTTGATAAGAAAGTTTCACCTAATCTTTTATAAAGTGCAGTAATTAAAGTTGAACCTAAAACAACATTTCTTGTATAAATCCAAGAACCAAAATGTCTATGAGTAGCTAATGGAATATTAATCATTTCCATAGTTTCAACAGCGACTTGTAGGACTTGACTAATGACCGGATGATTCAAATCGATTGATTCATTTGTATGACAAATATAGTATACAACTGGTCTAAATAATAACATTCTAAAAGTAATCATTCTTGTTTTTAAAAATCCAATAGCTTCAGGAATTCTATATAAAATTGCTGAAATTGCATGTTCTGAACCATTACTACTTGCTTCACTTGATGAATCTGCACTATTATTATTATTATTATTATAATTATTATTATTATTATTATTATTATTATTATCAATACTACTACTACTTGTTATTGAACCAGTTGAAGACTTTTTTGTATCTGGCATTAAAATTGAAATTTCATTATCAGATGAAGATATATAACCTGGTTGAATAAACATATTTGTAACTTGTTCATCAGTTAAAAACATCTTAAGACTTTCTTTCATTGAATTTTCAATTTTTGTTAAATCATTTAAATAAGAAAAACATTTTAAAGTAATTTCATCTAAAGAAAATTTTGACCAAGGTAAATAATGTTCATCTTTAATTAATTGACCTGCAAAATCTGATGAAATATTTGAATTAATCTTTGAAAAATCTTTTTCTTTAATCTCTGGTACATATAAATCATCCATCATTTTATTTTCTAATCTTCTTATAACAATTTCAGTTAAGAAATAAAACCAACTAACTTCTTCAACTGGATCAACCATATTATCAGGAATTGAAGGATAAGATATTGGGAAAGGATAATTAACAATACCTGAAGAAGGGACATTTGGTGATAATTCAACTCTTGCTTCAGATTCATATTTAAGACATGTATAAAAAGTTCTTTCAATAATTCTTAATTCTAAAGAATTTAATTTTTTATTTGAATTTTTAATAGCTTCTAATAAAAACATTATTGAAATTGAAGCTTTATAAATATATTGCCATGAATCTAAAGGTTTAATTATATACATTGTATAAACACCTTTCATTAAATAATATTGAGTCATATCAAGACTAAAACTATCAATTTTATTATTTGGTGAAGCTTGTAAAAAATTTGCTAAAGTTGAATATTTAAATGATAAATCAAATCTATCTAATCTTTCACTTAAAGAAGATTTATAAAGTATAATATTTTTTAAAGTTAAAGGTTGAGAAATAATACCAATAGCAATAATAATTATGAAAAGAGGTAATTTAATTAAATTATTAAATCTTTCTTTATTTTCAATTGAATTAATTATATTTAAAATATAATTATTATTACTATTATTATTATTATTATTATTATTTAAATTTGAATAATTTTCTAATTGATTTAAAAATTTTGAATAATTTTGAAATATATTAAAATTTTCAATTTTTGAATTTAAAATTTCAATAAATTCAACAGTATTTTCTAAAGATTTTCTATCAATAATAGGATTTTTTGATTGATAATTATTTAAAAATGATTTAATATATTGCTTTATATTTGTTAATAAATCAATATTTAATTCATTTAAATCATCTTGATTAAAGAATTTTAACCTTGGTAAATTTATTGAATGTTGATCTAAAACAGTTGTATTTAATTCTGGGACATTATCATGTTTATTATTAAAGGTTGGCCATCTTAAAACTGAATCAATACTTGCAAACCAATTACAACTTGACCAAATTGGAGTTTCATTCGATGTTGAATTATTATTATTATTATTATTATTATTATTATTATTATTATTATTATTATTATTATTATTATTATTATTATTATTATTATTATTATTATTATTATTATTATTATTATTATTATTATTATTATTATTATTATTATTATAATTTGAATTAAAATTAGAAGATGATGAAGATTGATTATTATTATCATTATTTGAATCTATTGTTGAAAATTCACCATTTGAGATATTACTCATTAGATCATGACTAGGTATTTGATTTGAAGTTATTTTAGATAAAGAAGGTTTTACCATATTTTTAGAATCATTATTTGATTTTAAAGATGATGAAGAATGTTGTTGATCATTATGTTGATTTAAATTAATATTTTGTCTATAAATACAATTATTTTTTGATTTTTTACAAGTACCACATTGAGGTTTTGCTAAATCACATTTAACTTTTTTAAATCTACAAGATTCACAAGCAGTTATTAATCTTCTTCTAACAGTACCAACTTTTCTCTTTTTTCTTGGATTTGATAACATTGAAATAGCTAATTGTTGTTGTTGAATTTGTTGTTGTAAATAAGGGTCTAATTGCATGATATCAGGAGGTAATAAATTGATAGCTGGTACCATATT
>JAJMKZ010000525.1:0-12262 GCA_030564005.1 Ruyongia tratensis | reverse complement strand
TTTTTTTTTTTTTTTTATATATATATGTGTCAAGTTTTTTTAAAAAAAAAAAAATAGTTGAAAAATACAAAAAAATTTTATTTAACCACAAAACAATTACTAACTCCAATATCTATAGTCCAAAAACTTACTTTAATCTACTATTACTATTGATCATCATACCCTCTTCCACCAAAAGAAAAAGAAAAAAGCTCAGATTTACTTCATTTTTTAATTTCTAATTTCTAATTTCTAATTTTTAATTTCTAATTTTGTGTTTTTACTATTAATAATAATATTTAATCAATTAAAGAATAATCAATTCATCTCATCTTTTAATAATCACTAATATCTAACAATTTTATTAACTAAATCAACTAAAAAAAATAAATAAAATAATGAATAATCAATCTTTTTTACAGATACCTGGTACAAATATAACTCAAAATTCAAATACAATAAATTCTTCAACTTCTTCAGATTTATTAAACTTTGCAAATAATAATTCAAATAATAATTTATCAATATCTCCTCAAAGATCTCATTCTCCATTAGCTAACTTTGGTTCTTCTTCTTCTTCTTGTATTTCAAATCCTCAACCTGTTCAACCTTCAAATTCAAATTCAAATTCAAATTCAAATTCAAATACTGGAACTTCTTCAATTGGTTCTTTTAGATCAAGAACTACAAGAACAAGAGCTGGTACTTTACCTTCAAGATTCTCAAATATTTTACCTCAAATTGATCCAAATTCTTTAACTTTAGATTCAATCTCTTTCTCAAATCAAAATCAAAATCAAAATCAAAATCAAAATCAAAATAAAATACAATCAACTTTATCAACTTTATCAACTAATAATACAGATTCTAAAACTAGATTAAGATCTGGTTCTTTATTTGCTATATCTGACTCAACTCAAAATTCAACAACAATACAAATAACTAATAATAATACCAATAATACCAATAATAATAATAATAATAATAGTAATAATAATAATAACTCCGGTTCAATTTGGAATGAAAATTCTTCAATAAATTCAACAATTCAAAATTCAAATTATCTATCAAATGGTTCAAGTCCTGCTTTTAACCCTATCATAAATCATGATGATTATAATAATTTACCAACAAGGTTAGATTTAAATAATAGAGCTAGAGCTTATTCAACAAATAATTTACCTCTAAACATCAATAATGAAATTATTCAAAACAATAATATATATACAAATACAAATTCAAATACTAATACAAATATAAATTCAATTCAATCAAATTTATTATTTGATCAGAATAATTCAAATTCAACTTTAAAAGATTTAAATTCAAACAATATTCAAACTTTTAATAGACCAAGAGCTTCAACTTATACTCCAATTATTTTAAAATCTACTAATTCAACAATAAATTCTAATTTACAAACTCAAACTCCAATTTTATTAGATGATATTGATCCAAGATCAATTAGTTTTACTTCAACTTTTAATGATCCTTCTTTACCTCCAACAAATATCCTATTTTTAACAAATTTACCTTCAAATTTAAATTCTTCTTTAAATTTATTTAATTATTTAATTAAATTTGGTAATATATTATCAATTAAAACTTTTATTAATAAAGATATGTCTTTAATTGAATTTGATTCTTTAGAATCTTCAATGAATGCAAAAATTTATTTAAATCATCATTCTTTATTATCAGCTTTTGTTAAAATTTTACCAACTTCTTTACAACAAACTCAACAATCTTTTAATTTAAATCAACAACAAAAAATTCAAGCTCCAACTTTAATTATTGAAAATTCAATTGAAAATAGTAATAAAAATAATAATAATAATATTAATAATAATGAATTTTCAAATTATACAGTTATTGAAACAATTTCTGAAAATCCTAAAGTTTTAAATAATATTATTCCAGATTTAATTAATTGTATTAAAGAATTAGGCATTGAGAATTTAGATTCAATTCATTCAATTATAAAACATTCTTTAAATTATAAAGGTTTTGATAATTTATTTGGTCCATTACCTGATCCAATTTTAATTAGACAATTTGATGCACCAAAATTAAGAGAAATTAGAAAATTAATTGATTCAAATTCTTTAAAAATTGAAGAAATTGAAGAATTATCTTTAGCAATGTTGGATGAATTAGCTGAATTATCATCAGATTATTTAGGTAATACAATAGTTCAAAAATTATTTGAATTTTCTTCAGAATCAATTAAATTTATTATGTTAAAAGAAGTTGGTCAATATTTAGCTTCAATGGGTATTCATAAAAATGGTACTTGGTCTGCTCAAAAAATGATTAATGTTGCTGATACTCCAATTCAAAAAAATTTAGTTGCTGAATCAATAAAACCTTATTGTGTTCCTTTATTTAATGATCAATTTGGTAATTATGTTATTCAATGTTCTTTAAGATTTGGTTCTCCTTGGAATGATTTTATTTTTGAAGTTATTTTAGCTAAATTTTGGTTAATTGTTCAAAATAGATTTGGTGCAAGAGCTGTTCGTGCTTGTCTTGAAAGTGATGAAACTAATAAAGAACAAACTGCTCTAATATCTGCTTGTATTATTTTACATGCTGAACATTTGGCTATTAATCAGAATGCTTCTTTATTAATTACTTGGTTTTTAGATACTTGTACTTTACCAAATAGACATATTTTATTAGCTCCAAGATTAATACCTCATTTAGTTCAATTATGTTGTCATAAATTAGCTAGTTTAACAGTTTTAAAAATTTTAAATCATAGAACTGAAAATGAAGCTAAAAATTTAATTTTAAATTCATTATTTGGTTCAATTAATGTTAATAATGAAGAAGAAAATGAGGAAACTTCTGAAAATCAAGTTCCAAATGATTATAAAGTTAATGATGATGATGATGATGATGATGATGATGATGATGATGAATCAAATAATGTTAAAGATGATGAATCAAATAATGTTAAAGATGATAAATCAAATAATGTTAAAGATGATGAATCAAATAAAGTTAAAGATGACGAATCAAATAATGTTAAAGATGATGATCCATTAAAAAATTTAAGAGAAATTTTAAAAGATAGTAATCATGGTGCATTATTTATTTATAAAGTTTTATCAAATCCTTTATTAGAAGACGATTTACGTCAACATATTGTTAAACAAGTTCGTTTAGTTTTAATTGAATTAAATGTTTTATCATATCAAGGTTATAAAAGATTATTGGATGAAGTTGGATTAAATAATAATGTTGGCTGTGGTGCTAATAACTTAACTTCAACAAATGGTTCTAATTTTGGTATGTCAAGTTTAAATCCTAATGAATCAAGACATTCAAGAAATTCATCAATTAATGGTCATTCAAGAAATAGATCAAGAAGTGGTCCACAAAGTTTTAATAATAAAAGAAATAGTAATGGTAATAATTCTATTTCAAATTCAAATACAAATCATGGTAATGTAAAGAATTTTTCAAATAATAATAATAATATTGGATTTGATGGTAGTAATAATTTTAATCAAGTTAATTCATTAATGCAAAATATTCCAATCATGCAACAAAATTCATCAACTGATCAATTTCAAACACAATATTATCAACATCAACAACATCAACAACAACAGTTATCATCAACATCTTCAAATCAGCAATTTATGAATAATGTTAATTCTAATAACAATAATGATTTATATTTTTATAATGATGGTTCCCAGCAACAACAACAATTTATGAACAATTCTCAAATTCTACAACAACAAATGTTAAATTATGATGATGGATTTGGAGGATCTATATATACAAGTGGGAATAGTGGTGATGGTATGACCAATTCAGATTTCAATATCAACATGATGAATATGCAAATTAGTATGAATATGGATATCAATAGTGGTAATTATATGAATAATGCTGGTGATAATCAATTTAATTATGGAACTACACAATATTAATCGGTCTTCTTATTTAATGTTATTTTTCAAACGGTTTAACTTCTCTAGAAAGTTTAATGAAACCATATAAAATCTATATTTATAGTTAATGAAATGAATTTATGATATTTGATTACTGTTTGTAGTAAAATAAAATATATATATTGTCACGTGACTTTTTTTTCTTTTGTGCAAAAAAAAAAAAAATTGTTAAAATCAAAAAACAAAAACAATTAAAAGAATTCTAAAATCTGATTTAATTTAGTTTTTAAAGTTTCAATTCAAGATCTTTTTCTGTTTCATTGATTCAATCTGTTGATTCCTCTTTTTGTAATTAACTCAAAGGCTTCTGTGTTTTTTTCCTTTTTTTTGTGCAATTCTTAATTTAAATAGTCTTCAGGTGATATATCTATTCTGGAGGCGTTAATTGATTAAAGATACTGTTTTTTTTTTACTCAAAAATAGAATAAGTTCACTCTTTATTAAACTGTGCCGTTTTTTCATTACTGGTTCAATTATACTTGATTCGATCTAGTATTATTCAATACGTTTTAACTACTTTTAGTTGTTTGGTGTTTTTTTTTTGTTTATTTTTAGTGGAGAAATTCATATCTAACTATTGAAAATTCATTATCAATCACTCAAATTAAGACTAAAGGATTTTTCAGTGTTGGTATATACTTTAATAAGGTTAACTATCAGTACAAGATCCGATTTTATTTATTTTTGTTAGATTTTGATTCATTGACTTCTAAAAATTCAAGCCTTTTAAACCCCTTTGTGTTTTTTTTTTCATTCATCAACAACTAGTTTCAGTTAACTTCATTTGAATCTCTAAGAAACCCAAAATATGGAATTAGATTCTGATCTGACAAATAGTTTAGATACTTCTGTATCTAGTAGTTCAAATGATGTACAAGCAACAAACATCAATAATAATAATAATAATAACGGAGTTGATTCTTCAAATCCTATAAACAACAAAATTTCAACTTCAAATACTCTGAATAAAATTAAACAAGGAACTGATGATATTAGTATGGATATAAGAGATGATAGAATTGTTCATATTAATGATTTATCAAATAATAATTATAATACCTCCAATAATCAATTTGCATACTCACAAGACCCTAACTTGATAATGTCATTACCTCCTGAAATTTTATTATTAATCTTCCAAACTTTATCAAAACATGACCTATGTAATCTAATGACAGTTTGTAAATGTTGGGCAAATTTAATTGTTGAACTGATTTGGTTTAGACCTAATTTAACAAATGTTAGAATAATTCAAAAAATTTCTAAAATAATGAAATTAGATAGAAATAAAACAATGTGGAATTATAGACAATTTATTCGTCGTTTAAATTTATCATTTGTTTATGAATATGTTAATGATGAATTTTTAAATTTATTTGAAGGTTGTTCAAATCTTGAAAGATTAACTTTAGTTAATTGTTCTAAAATTTCAAAAGCTCCAATTATTTCAGTACTGAGAGGTTGTAGTAAATTACAATCAATTGATATGACAGGTGTTAGAGATATTGATGATGATATTTTTAATACTTTGGCTGATAATTGTAAAAGATTACAAGGTTTATATGCTCCAAATTGTGAAAATGTTTCTTTTGATTCTTTAATGAATATAATAACTTCTTGTCCTCTTTTAAAGAGAATAAAAATATCCGATAATTTAAATGTTAACGATGAAATTTTATTAGAATTAACAAAGAGATGTCGTTCATTAATTGAAGTTGATATACATACATGTTCATCAGTTACTGATATTGGATTAGAAGCTTTATTTCTAAATTTAGATCAATTAAGAGAATTTAGAATATCACAAAATGAAAATATAACAGACGCATTTTTAAAAAATTTAAATGACTCAACAATGTTGGATCGCTTAAGAATAATTGATTTTAGTGGTTGTGCAAGAATAACTGATAAATTAATTGATAAAATCGTAAAATCTGCTCAAAGATTAAGAAATGTTGTTTTATCAAAATGTTTAAATATTACTGATGCTTCATTAAGATCATTATCACAATTAGGAAAATCTTTACATTATCTTCATCTCGGTCATTGTGCTCATATAACTGATGCAGGTGCTGTTCATTTAATAAGGAGTTGTAATCGTTTACAATATATTGATTTGGCTTGTTGTATTCAATTAACAAATCAAACATTAGTTGAATTATCACAATTGCATCGTTTAAGAAGAATTGGATTAGTGAAATGTTCAAATATAGACGATTCAGGTTTATTGGCTATGATTCAACGTCGTGGTTATGATGATACTTTAGAAAGAGTCCATCTATCTTATTGCACAAATATCGGTGTTTTCCCAATTTATCAATTATTAAGAACATGTCCAAAATTAACACATCTTTCATTAACTGGTATTCATGCATTTTTAAGACCAGATATAACCAGGTTTTGCAGACCAGCTCCTACTGAATTCACTCCTAATCAAAGACATCAATTTTGTGTATTCTCAGGTCAAGGTGTTAAAGATTTACGAAATTATTTAAGCCAATTTTATGAACATATGTTATTACAACATGGAATTCTGCCTGATCAAGTAAACAATCAACAAGCTGGTGTATTTTTCAATCTTCAAAATCATATAGTAGAAGATGAAGATTGGGGTGCAGATGAAGATGAACAACGACAATTACCTCCAAGACCACCTCCACAACATCAAGCTATGGCAATGCCACTCAACCCAGTTAGACTGGATCAAATTAGACAAAGAAATCAAATTCAAGTTCAAAATCAAAATCTGATTGGTGGTCAATTACCATTAGCTCCTCCACTGGCAGATGCTGATGTAATAGTGAATCAAATAGATATGATTAGAAGAGCAGCACAACATGACCCTAGAGCTGCTCTGGCTTTAAGAATTGCAAATATGGATAGAAATGATATTCATGAACATATAAGACAATTAGCAGCAGGACAGCAAAATAATCTCAATATGAATCAAGGACTTGGTATTAATATAAATGATCAAAATAATGTTGCTCAACAACCAAATGAAGATGAAAATGAAGATGTTGAAATGGAAGAATAATTTGAACTAATGAAATACACAAATTTATACACATAACACTTGGTGTATAATTGAAAATTAAAATAATTATGAAACAAATACTTAATGAATTAATTTAATTTATCTTTGCTTTAATTATATTGTAGATTTGTTATATGAACTGGGTTATTAATTATGAGCTTGTGATTCATTAGACATTCATTAAAAAGCGAGGGTGTGTTTCAATTTAATATTGAATCGACTTTTTTAATAGGATGTATGTTATTTAAATCTGAATTTAGTGGTTTTAAAACATGTGAATGATTAGTTGACTCTCTTCTTGAATCACCAGTGTTAATAGTGTTTATTAGACTTTCTCTTACTCTTCTAGCTGATTGAAGCGCTTTGATAATTTTTTCTTTGTTCTTTAATTCACTTTTCAGTTCAAATATTTCATCTTCTTGTTCTCTTAATAGAGAATCCATTTCAACTCTATTTGCATGTTTTGATGGTGAGAATATAGTAGTATTATCCATTGTCTTTTGTTGCTTATTTGGTGATGATTTCTTTGTTTCTAATTTTAATTGATTTTCTAAATGATTGATGTATGATTTATATTCATCAACTTCAGCTGTCATAGTTTTAAATAATTCTTCAATCTTTAATATTAAATTATCTTGGCATTCCATCATTGATTCATTATTATTAGCCTTATTCATTATATCATTAATAAGATCATTTTTGAAAACAACATGCTCAGCACTTTTATCATCAATAATTCTTTTATAATGTTCTAATCTCTCTATTAGAATACGATTTTCTGATGTTAATTGTGCAAGTTCATCAATCATTTTAGCAGTATCAGTTGAAATATTTTCATTAGTAACCTCCATTGATAAATCGGGTATACTCTCTAGATAACTTGATCTTGTATTATTTAATTTAATTTCAGCAATTTCTTGTTTTTGTGATTCAACTTGTTGTTTTAATTTTTCAATTATTCTATCTTTTTCAGTTGTCATATCAACTTCATTCTTCTTTACTGATAATGAAATATTTTTAGCTCTTGCAGCAAATCTTATCGTATTAACAGTTTCAGCTAATGCATTTTGACTTGTATGAATTGTACAAAGGATACCAACAACAGCATCACCCGATAAAGCAGGTTGTAAAATTCTTGTTAATTTAGAATCCCTATAAGGTATATGACCCATGCTTGTTGTTGGTGATGACAATTTAACAATAACACTACCTAAAGCTAATAATGATTTATTAATAAATGAACCTTCTTTTCTTCTTTCTTGTTGACCTGTTGCTCTTTCTGAACCAGCTAAATCACATAATGATAATGTACTAAATGTTTCAATACCCGTTATTTGATTCATAATATTAACTCTAACAAGCACTATAGCATGTGATCTTGAACTTCTTGTATTAAAATCAGTTTCACCAGTTCTTCTATTTTGATTACCCTTATTAATAAAATTTAATAATTCTTGTTCAGTATTAACTGGTTCTTCAAGTAAACCAATTACTTTAACACCATAATTTGGAACATCTCTAATTTTTAATTCAGTTTGATTAGAAGAATTATTTAAAACAGGATTATTCATTTGATTAATGTTTAATAAATCATAAATTTTTTCATTATAAATTTCAAGATAAGAAACTTTTAATTCATATTTATAAACTTCATTATCAGAATTTTGAATTTGAGAAAATATTTCATTTATAGATAATGGAATAACACCAGGTTCTTCTCTTGTACCTGACATAGAATAAGTTTTACCTGAACCTGTCATACCATATGCAAAAACAGTAGCATTATAACCTTCCATTAATGATTTAATTAAATTTTTAACAACTTTATCATAAACTTGTTGATTTGTAACTGTTGGTTGAAAAACATGATCAAATTTAAAATCACCTACTTCATTATGTTGAATTGTATCATTTTGTAATAACCAAGGATCTTTTAAAAATGTATCAGATGGTTTAGCTCTAATTGCAACAGATATTGTACCAGTATATGGTTGAGATGGAATTGGAAAAGAAGGAGTTGTAGGTCTTGAAGAACCAAATGAAAGACTACTTGAGGGTCTACTTATTCTTTCCTTTACTGGTGATACTTGACTAGCACCTGATGATCCACCATGTCTTGAACCTAATCTAGAAATACTTTGTGGTGTTTGTGTCCTTGAAGACAGACTTGAATGAGGTCTTAAAGAAGGTGTTGATGGTGCATTTAGACGTTGACCTCGTCTTGAAGGAGTTTGACTTCTTGAATACATAATCTAGTTAAAGGAAATTGAATCTATTATATCCTTTCTCTAGTGTTGTGATTACAGTATATCAATTAAAAATAACAAAGATCTTTATGTTATTTTTTTTTCTTTTTTTTTTAGTTGTTCGTTTTAATGTGAAGTCTTTTTTTTTTTTTTTTCTTATAGAAAAAAATGTAAACAAACAAATTTGGATATGGATTTCCTTTTTGGGACTGAAATACAAAAAATCAAAATTTCCAACATTCGAATTCAATTTTATAATATTATCAATTGGTTTGAACTAATCAATAGAAAAAGTACTACAAAGGATCTCTTGTTGTATTCAAAAGGAATTTTTAAAGAAAAAAAATAAGTAAAATAATTAGTAAATTAATTTATAGGATATAAAACTCAAGATAGATAGAATAAAAAATTTTTTTTGGCGTTTGTTGTTCTTTAAATATACAAAATTCAATGTGATCAACAAATTGAATCCCTCCTTTTCTAGATTTAGATAGCAGTAGCTAATCCGACAGCATCATTTTCTAAATCATAAATAGAATAGAATTTTCTTAAGAATGAATCACCAATAATAGCTAATGGACCAATTGGAGCTGGGAAATCCATTGGAGTAAAGGCTGAAATACAAGAACCTGAAACTTCTAAAGTATAATCATATGGAGAAATTGTGAAGTTGTAACCATTGAAGTTAAAAGTTAAATCTGGTAATGAATCTCTTGTGTCACATTCAACAGTGTATTGACCTGACCAACCCTTCTTAGCACCAATTTGGGCATTTAAGATTTCAGCTAAACCAGATGGTAAAGCAATTAAAGAAGTACCAGTATCAATAGCAGCACCAGTGTTTTCTAATTCGGCATATTCATCACCTAAACCAATACCATTAAATTTAACTTCCCAATAAGCTTTACGACGAACTGGTAACCAAGTAATTTTACCTTTGAATTTGGTATCATCATAACCACCAAAAGTGGCTAAACCGCCATCTTCAGATTTATCAGCATCACCTAAATAGAAAGCAAATTGTTTCTTATCTAATAAACCATGACTAATAGCATTATAGACAGGTGGGACAACTTTATCAACTGAAATAGTATCATAAGCTAAACCTAAAATACCATCGAATTTACCAAAGGCAAAAGCTAAACCTGGTTCACTTGTAGCTTCAGCAAAATCTTGTTTTGGAATAACTAAATCACCTAATTGAAGAGTATCTTGAGAAATATAACCTTCTAAAGAACCTGATCCGTATTGAATGGCAAATTCAGTACCATTAGCTTTATAAGTTGAAGATTCATCATGATCATATTTAGTATGTAAATAACAAGCTAAAGAAGAACAATCTTTACCTGGAACCCATAAGTTTGAAGAACCAGTATCTAAAATAACTTTAAAAGGTTGACCTGGAGTACCGATTTGAATTTCAGTAAAATATTGAGCATTTAAATAATTTGTTAAAGGGGTATCATGACCAGCTTGTGGTTTAATAAATGGAATCATTGATACATCAGGATAAGCTTTTTGGAATAAACCAATATATTTTTGGCCCATTTCTAATAAATGTTCTTCAAAAGTAGTTTCTTTTAAACTATCATCAAGAGGGTTTTTATAAATTTTAGCAGAATGAACTTTAGCATCAGCAAAAGCTGATAAAGAAGCAAGGATTGTTAATCCTAAAGAGAGTGATAATTGCATAGTATATAGTTAGTTTTAATTAATGAATGAATAAGTAAGTATATTTTAGATACAATTCAATTAATAAAAGGGAAAAGATTAAGATAAAAAGAAGGGGCAAAAAGTCTATTTGTGTATTTTTTTTTATTAATTTTGCCTCCCAAAAAAAGATTGCTGGCTTCTGGATTAGATAATAACACGTGACCTGGAGGCAGATAAGAGGATTGAGAGTTTGTTAGGTGAAGTGAAGTTAAGTGAAGTGAAATGAAGGAGTTAACTACAGAGATATTAAATATTAAGTATTTTGTGTATTAAGTTTAAACATATACTGATAACTGAAGCAATAGCATAATAACTATTTTTGGTATGATGACTTTATTAAATTTTCTTTGTGTCAAAATGACAAATTACAAAAAACACGTATTAAATCTGTCATTTTCTGAAATGTTGTATTTGATAGTGTTCTAATTCCTTCAATATTGTAGTAATTGGAATTATAACAGAATGGTAATATTATACTACATCTATGCTATATACTTTTCTTTCTAATCTAAACTATACAATAACATTTTCTCACTAGAATATACCACTTTAGCTTCATCTCTGCCTAAACTCAAGCACGCTCCCAGACAGAGAGTCCTTCCGGGGAACAGGACTTACCAACTGCTCAGCTCTGATTGGCTACAATTTCAGGCCAAATGGTACTTTCCGGAACCGAATGACTGACTTTAAAAAAAAATTGGAGCTTAACGATTTAAAAACAGACAAGAATCCACCACATCATTATTATTATTGAATTAAAACTAATCAACATATACTATACAATAATGTTTGCTTCACGTTTAGGTTTAGGTTTAGGTCTAAGAGGTGTCAGAAACTCTTTCAACTTGGTTTCTAAGAGATCCATCAACACAGTAAAGACTTCAATCGCTCAAGAAGATTCAATCCTAGTTGCACAAAGAAAAAATAGACCATCATCACCACATTTAACCATTTATCAACCACAATTAACTTGGTATATGTCCTCAGTTCATAGAGTTAGTGGTGTTTTCTTAGCTTTTGGTTTCTATGGTTTAACTTGTTCTATTGGTATTGCTCATTTGTTAGGTTATAATATGACTTCTGATGATATTGCAAATTTTATTCATTCATTCCCTGATTCAACTATAATTGCTGCTAAATTAGGTGGTGCAGGTTTATTCTTCTTCCATTTCGCTAATGGTATTAGACATTTAATCTGGGATTTAGGTAAAGAATTAACTATTAAAGGTGTTTATAGAACTGGTTATTCAGTATTAGCTTTCACCGCCGTTGTTACAAGTATTTACACTTTCTTATTCTAATTCTAAAACAAAACAAAA
>JAJMKZ010000524.1:0-12312 GCA_030564005.1 Ruyongia tratensis | reverse complement strand
TTTTTTTTTTTTTTTTTTATAAACCAAAAAAATTCATAAATACTTTATTTTATTTATTTATTTATTTATTTTTATAAATTTTATTTAGACAAAGGAATAGTTAAAGTTATAATAATAAAATATGGCTGTTGGTGTTATAAAGACTAAACCTAAACTTGCTCCAGAAAAGGAAAGATTTATCCAATGTTGTTCTGATATTACTTTAGAATTAATTGATTCATTAAAAACATCAAAAGAAATTAATCTTAATGGTTTAATTACAAAAAATTCAAAAAAATATAAATTAAAAGCTCAACCAAGATTAACTGATGTTATTAATTCAATTCCTGATCAATATAAAAAATATTTATTACCAAAATTAAAAGCAAAACCTGTTAGAACTGCTTCAGGTGTTGGTGTTGTTGCAGTTATGAGTAAACCTCATCGTTGTCCTCATATTTCTTTTACTGGTAATATTTGTGTTTATTGTCCTGGTGGTCCAGATTCTGATTTTGAATATAGTACTCAATCATATACTGGGTATGAACCAACTTCAATGAGAGCTATTAGAGCAAGATATGATCCTTATGAACAAGCAAGAGGTAGAATTGATCAATTAAAACAATTGGGTCATAGTGTTGATAAAGTTGAATATATTGTTATGGGTGGTACTTTTATGTCATTAGATAAAGAATATAGAGAAAATTTCATTTGTCAATTACATAATGCATTATCAGGTTATAATGGTACTAATTTAGATCAAGCAATTAAATATTCTCAACAATCTTTAACAAAATGTGTTGGTATTACAATTGAAACAAGACCTGATTATTGTACAAGAACTCATCTTGATGATATGTTAAAATATGGTTGTACAAGATTAGAAATTGGTGTTCAATCAGTTTTTGAAGATGTTGCAAGAGATACTAATAGAGGTCATACTGTTAAAGCTGTTTGTGAAACTTTTGCAATTGCTAAAGATACAGGTTATAAAATTGTTAGTCATATGATGCCAGATTTACCAAATGTTGGTATGGAAAGAGATATTAATCAATTTAAAGAATATTTTGAAAATCCAGATTTTAGAACTGATGGTTTAAAAATTTATCCAACTTTAGTTATTAGAGGTACAGGTTTATATGAATTATGGAAAACTGGTAGATATAAATCTTATAATGCAAATGATTTAATTGATTTAGTTGCAAGAATTTTAGCTTTGGTTCCACCTTGGACAAGAATTTATAGAGTTCAAAGAGATATTCCAATGCCTTTAGTCTCAAGTGGTGTTGAAAATGGTAATTTAAGAGAATTAGCTTTAGCAAGAATGAAAGATTTTGGTACAAAATGTAGAGATGTTAGAACAAGAGAAGTTGGTATTCAAGAAGTTCATCATAAAGTTCAACCTGATCAAGTTGAATTAATTAGAAGAGATTATTATGCAAATGGTGGTTGGGAAACATTTTTAAGTTATGAAGATCCAAAACAAGATATTTTAATTGGTTTATTAAGATTACGTAAAGCTTCTAAAAAGCATACTTATAGAAAAGAATTTATAAATCAAGGAACATCAATTGTTAGAGAATTACATGTTTATGGTTCTGTTGTACCTTTACATTCAAGAGATCCAAGAAAGTTTCAACATCAAGGTTTTGGTACTTTATTAATGGAAGAAGCTGAAAGAATTTCAAGAGAAGAACATGGTTCTGAAAAGATTAGTGTTATTAGTGGTGTTGGTGTAAGAAATTATTATGCAAGATTAGGTTATGAATTAGATGGTCCATATATGTCAAAGAGTTTATATTAATAAAATTCAAATTTCTTTTGAGATATTATGCCTTTCGAAATTATTTATATTGCATTACTCCTTTTGTTTGTTCATAATTCATATCATTTTCTATCATTTTAAGTTGCATATATAGTTAATGACCATTTTTCTTTATTCATATTTCTTTTATAATATTTTTTGGGGTTTACAGGTTTAATTTAATCAATATTTATTTTTATGTTAATTACAATCTACTTTATAGATTTCTACAACATCTTCTTACACGATAATAAATTATATTTAGAAACATAAATTAATAACCATTTATATAAAAAGATCAAACCGATGAACACATATTATGATTAATTATTAATAAATTATGAATTTAATTTGCATGATTAAATTCATCCCAAGCTTTAGAGCAATGATTCAAAAATCTTGTCTTTGTCATTTGTTCACCCATTGTTAAATTATCAGCATTAATTATTCTATGTAATGTAAATCTAAAAACATCATTCATAATTTTTATTTCTGCAGAAATTTTAGCAGGTTTCGTTATTTTTAAACCTTCTACAGCACCTTCTTCAATAGCATTACCTTCCACATCATCTTCATCTTCGTCTTCATCATTCTTTTCAGATTGTCCTTCCTCTGGTTCAGTATCTTCTACTATATCTTGATCAACAGGGAAAGAAGCTCTTGGAGTAATATCAAAAAATTGTTTTTGAGCAGATAAAGGTTGTGATGATAATGGAGCATATCTTGCAGGTACACCACATTGGAAAACATCTTTTACATGAGCCTTTTGATGAATATCATTTTTATATTGTTGGAATTTTTTCCATTGTTCTTGATTAAATTGCATTTGTTGTTGATGTTTATTCATACTTTGTTGAGAAACTGGAATACCTCTAGGTAAACAACCTCTTGCAGTTGTTGCAGTCTTTGGAATAGCAACTGGTCTTCCATATATTAGAGCTTGTTGAGAATAAGGATTTGCAGTTATTGGTATAGGTTGTTGATTTGTTGATCTAAGTGAAGCTAAATCATATGGTGTTAAAGGTGTCATTGTTGGTCTTTTATTTATATTTGTTAAATATTGAGCTTGTAATTGTCCTGTTAATTGCTGTTGTTGATATGGGTTTAATGGTTTTTTTCTAAAATTTCTTGCAGTTGAAGGAGTATTATAATAACCTAGAGTATAAACTTTAATTGGAGCAGATCTTATTAAAGGAGCTGGTGCATTTGTTGTATTATTTAAATTTAATGGAGGTGGAGCTCTATCTCTTTTTAATCTCTTATTTGTTGAAGGAGTAGATGAGGCTGAAGTTGATGGAACTGAAGAAGAATTTGAATTTGTACCTGAAATTGAAGGAATTTTCATTGATTCTAAAGTACCAGTTAATCCAGTCTTATTATTGTTGTTATTTTGATCAATACCATCATATACTGTAGTTGAAGAAGAAGAAACGTTTGGAGAATTTCTTGCTTCTATTATTTGTCTTTGTTGAGCTTCAATAGTTTTTGATATTAATACTGTTGATTTCATTTTAGCAGTTAAAGGAGGTAAACCTGGAGATATACATTTGATAGCGTAATTAGACATTTCATTATTATCCTGTGATGTTAATGAGCTTTCACTTAAGTTTAGATTAGCAGGTCTTGGTCTCTTTTTGATCAATTCAGTTTGAACAATTTCATCTTCAGCAGTAATTGAAGGAGAAGATTGATTACCATTTGTATTTTGTTCTGTTATTTTAACAGTTGGTGTCACTATAGGTTCTGACATTGAGAGTTATTATATATGGATAGAATTGTTAGTGTGATGTATTGAAATTATGGAAGCAAGGAGGTAGAACAGTAAAATATAAGTTATAAAAGTTGGATTAAAGTTGAATTGTGTATAATTTTGTTTTTATGTGTTTTTTCAATTTGAGGCGAACTTTTTTTTCTGAGGAAATTTTTTGAAATCTGAAACAAATAAAAAAAAAAAAAATATTGAAATGACAAATTTTAAAAAATTTATATAGTAAATATATTTTTTTATATCTTTGTTTTGACTTTTGTTTGATAGATTTTGGTTTTAAGGATTGGTTATATTGTTGAACGTTTAATGACGAATTTTTGGCGTTAGTTATGGGTTTAAAAGGAGGGTTTTTATACACTTTGTTCCTGTCTAAAATTGTAGATCATCGCGTCTTGAGTCTTGACTTTTTTTCAGTTATGATTGTGTTACTTTAATTGACGATAATGAAGTAAGTTTGTTAGTTTTTGTTGTGGAATAAAATAGCTAGTAGAGAGATGTTATTCAGACCTTCATAACAAGCTACTTTTTCTAATGGAAAATGGTTATTTAGGGGTTGATTATTCTTATATTGGCTTCTTATAGTGATTTTTAATCTATATGCAGGAACACCTTGAACAACAATTATTTTCGTGTTTGTAACTCTGATTTAAGCTGTTCAACACCAATTTGGAAAGCTGTATTCTTCAAACATAGAACCATATTTCAATTGATATATAATTAATTATCAACATCTGCTTTGGTACCTTTTCAAGCAATTAACTGAGGTTATTTAAATATTAACTACTAAAATATGGAAACCCAAACACCAAAATTAAGGCCCTAACAAAATTCTAAAACAGTAATTGCCGTTTTGGGACCGAAACCAAAAATCGTGTCGAAAAAAAAAAATCAATGAAAATTTTTTTTTTCCTTCTTTCCTCTTCTAATTGAAATAACTTTATATATCCAAACCTTTCAATCATGTCTCAAGGTAGCTTATATGACGCTCCATTCGTCAGAAACTTGTTAGTCAAGAAATTGATCTCCTTCTACAACTTAGATATTGCCATCATTCCAAAAGATGCTACTTTTGAAAAGAAATTTCCTTTAAAGAAAGTTCCAGCTTTCGTTGGTCCAAAAGGTGAAAAATTAACTGAAGTCATTGCAGTTTTATTATACAGTATGTATCTTTATCATTGATTAATTGATTTATTCATATCCCTTTTGTTACAAATATGGTCATTTTGATTAATTTTAAAAAGATCATTCTGATCTTGTTGATCAGATCAAAGAGATTTTCACACTTACTATTTTTTTCTTTCTTCTTTTTAAATGTTTTTTTTTTTTGTTTTGCTATGATGATACTCCATTAAAATAATACAGTTATCCCTGTCTTAATAAATTATGTCGAGATGTTTACTCTGAAATACTTCTTTTCAAAAAGTTTAAATATTTTTTAAAAGAAACCAATTCAAAAAAAAAAAAATCTAATCAGAAATTGAAAGAAATTAGATAGATTGGAAGTACAATAAACTCTATATTAAGGGATATCAAATAAATTATTTCTTTCTTCAGTAATAAAGATTGAAAATGCTAACAATATGAAAAATTTATTTTTCTTTTTATAGTTGTCTCATTAGGTGATGAAAACTCAAAATTATTAGGTAAGACCAACTTAGAAAAAGCTCAAGTTGTCAGATGGATGTCATTAGCCAATGCTGATTGGTTATCAGCAATCGGTAATGCTTTCAAACCATTAGTTGGTAGAGCTGTATACAACAAGAAGCAAGTTACCGATAACATGGCTGCTGCTGAAGAAATTTCATCAGTCTTTGAAGAAAGATTATCAAACTACACTTACTTAGTTGGTGAAAGAATCACTTTAGCTGATTTATTCGCTGCTACTGTTGCTTCAAAAGGTTTTGAATTCATCTGGGGTAAGAAATTCATTGAAAAATTCCCAAATGTTGTAAGATGGTTCAAGACTGTTACTTCTAACGAAATCTTTGCCGGTGAATTCAGTACTTTCCAATTCAGAGATGCTCCAATTGAGTTTGTTCCACCAAAGAAGGAAAAGAAGGAAGCTGCTCCAAAGAAAGAAGCTGCTCCAAAGAAGGAAAAGAAGGAAGCTGCTCCAGCTGAAGAACCAGCTGCCGTTGAAGAAAAGAAACCAAAACATCCATTAGAACTTTTAGGTAAATCTACCAAGTTCAACTTAGATGAATGGAAGAGAGTTTACTCAAACGAAGATACTCGTCCAACTGCTTTACCATGGTTCTGGGAACATTATGATCCAACTGAATGGTCATTATGGAAAGTTGCTTACAAATATAACGATGAATTAACTTTAACTTTTATGTCCAACAACTTATTAGGTGGTTTCTTCAACAGATTATCTGCTTCAACTAAATACTTATTTGGTTCAGGTGTTGTCTACGGTGAAAACAACAACAATGGTATTGTTGCTGTCTTCTTAGTTAGAGGTCAAGAATCTGCTCCAGCTTTCGATGTTGCTCCAGATTGGGAATCATACTCATTCGAAAAATTAGATCCAACTAAGGAAGAAGTTAAAGAATTCGTTAACGATGTCTTTGCTTGGGATAAACCATTAAACATCGATGGCTCAACTAGAGAAGTTTGTGATGGTAAGGTTTTCAAATAGATTATTGAATAATTTATTTAATTTCACAAAAACTTTAATAAATAGTTTCTAATTTTTGGCGCGTTTTAAATTTTTAAAAACTCTTTAATTTTATAAAGCACTTGTAAACTTTAATATCTCCTTGGACATTACTTATTAGACCTTTAAACCATTATCAAATGGTCAAAATCAATTTAAAATTACAGCCTTTCAATAATTGCGGGTAATTAATCACGTGAGTGTTTTTTTTTTTTTCTCTTATTTTTCTTTTTTGGCGTATTGAATTTCGAATCAAAAATAGAAAAAAAAAAACAATTTCTTTCAAAACAAATAGTTTATTTTATTTTGATTTTGTATTCTTAGAATTTAAGGTATCATATTTATTTTTGCTCTTTGACTTCAGTATTTTAATAGTGCCAACTTGTTTTAATAGAAAGTTCGTTATTTTGCCTTTGAATCAGAAATTTGTTATCATAAAAAGCATATAGTTAAAATAAAGAAGAAATTAAGATTAAAAGAAGAATAAATCATGAACTTTAAAGCAGCTGTTAATAGAAGTCCATTCCTTCGTCAAATACGAAGAAGACCTCTTGCATTAATTGGTCCATTAACTTTGATCTTTTTAGTGTATTATTTATTTTTCACTGGATCCTCAAATTCTTCATCATCAAATAGATATAGTTATAAAACTAAAAAACCTGGATTCTTTAGTAGACCAAAAGATGCAATTCCAAGAAATCTACCAGGTGATCATATTTCTCATTATGATTTAAATAAATTAGCTTCAACACCAATGGCAGCTTATAAGAAAGAAAAAGTTTTAATTTTAACTCCATTAGCAAGATTTTATAATGAATATTGGTCAAATCTTTTAAGATTAACTTATCCAAGAGATTTATTAGAATTAGGTTTTATAGTTCCAAGAACAAAAGATGGAGATTTAGCTTTAAAAAGATTAGAAAAGGCTATTAAACAAATTCAAACTGGTAAAAAAGAGAATAGATTTTCTAAAATTACAATTTTAAGACAAGATTCTGAATCATTAGATAGTCAATCAGAAAAGGATAGACATGCTTTCAAGGTTCAAAAAGAAAGAAGATCACAAATGGCGATTGCTAGAAATTCCTTATTATTTTCAACTTTAGGTCCATATACTAGTTGGGTTTTATGGTTAGATAGTGATATTATTGAAACACCACCAACTTTGATTCAAGATTTAGTTGGACATGATAAACCAGTCATTTCAGCCAATTGTTTCCAAAGATACTTTGATGAAGAAAAGAAGGCTGAATCTATTAGACCATATGACTTTAACAATTGGATTGAAAGTGAAGAAGGTTTAAAGATTGCTAAAAATATGAAAGAAGATGAAATTATTATTGAAGGTTATGGTGAACTTGCAACTTATAGAACCTTAATGGCCTACTTCCATGATGATAAAGGAGATGTCAACACAGAAATGGAATTAGATGGTGTTGGGGGAGCTGCTGTCATGGTTAAAGCAGACGTTCATAGAGATGGTGCTATGTTCCCATCATTCCCATTCTATCATTTAATTGAAACCGAAGGTTTTGCAAAGATGGCCAAACGTTTAGGTTATCAAGTCTTTGGTTTACCAAACTATCTAGTCTATCACTACAACGAATAGATACAGCTTATATATATTCGTTACTCATTTCTCACTCTTTTTAAATAAAATACATACTATTAGTTCAATTTACCCTCCTACTGTACGTTACAAGTAGTCACGTGAAAAAACCTCTACTATCCTAATCATAGATAACGAAATCAAAAGAAATCCAACTTTAAATTTAAATAAGTCGTTTGATACACTTCTTTCGAAAACTATACAATTTCAAAACCATATATTTATAATATATACTGCCTCTTACAACAATTTTAACCAAAATATCTGAAAATTTGTACTGAAACTTTATAGTTTTTTGAACAAATTTTGAGAATTTTGGGGAATTTTTTTTTTATTTGATCGATAAGAATCTCCCCCAAATTTTATAAAGAAACAAAAAACTTTACTTTTAAATAATACAAATACTACTTATTACCACTACTAAACTCTATCATCTAATCTTAAGTGTACTCTACAAACTGTCCGTTGATCTCTAAACATCGCTGCTCCAAGATGAATAGACAGCTCATCAACAACAAACAAACACCTACAGCTGCAATTAGCATTAACAACCCAATGATATCAAATACTGTTGCTGCCACTGCTATTCCTACAGTGGATGGTATCAACAACCAAGTCAACAATATGAATAATGCTATTTTTTCTCTAGATGGTTCAAAAAGTTCTCCTTCTAAGAATCTAGCTCATGTCCCTTGTAAGTTTTATAGGCAGGGAGCTTGTCAAGCTGGTAATGGTTGTCCCTTTTCTCATACTTTAGATGCCACTGTTGATTCTGCTCCTTGCAAATACTTTCAAAAAGGTAATTGTAAATTTGGTTTGAAATGTGCTCTTGCTCATATATTACCTGATGGTAGAAGAGTAAACCCAAAAAGTTTGGCTCAAGTTTATCAAAATCAATCGATAATCAATACTTCTACCAATACTAATGGCCAAAGCAATCTACAAGATCTTAATGGTAATGGTATAAATATTCCTGTTCCCATCAATGACAACAATAACAACAGCGCCACTAATAGTCTTCAATATAGTTACCAACAACAACAGCAGCAACAATTACAGCAACAGCAACAACACCGCAATATTCAAATGTCTAATGTATCTGCTTCTGTTCCTTCTCCTTCTTCACAGTTCATACCTCCATCCAATGGCTTTAATACAAATATTACATCTACTGGATCATATATTTATGATAACTCTTCTTCAACAAGTACAAGAGGTATTAATACCTCCCCCCAAACTGCTTTTACATCATTGAACACTTCTCATTATACAAATGGTAACAATAATAACAACTTTAATAATTTAAATTCTCAATATTCACATGCCCAACATTCATACCAACATCAACAACAACAACAGCAGCAGCAACAGCAACATGCATCTATGGCTACTTCTCCATTTGGTGCAACTTCTATATGGGGTGCAAGTATTCCTTCAACTCCTGCTACTTCAATGTCTTTAAACTCTGTTAATGGTACCAACAATAGCGCCAGTAATAATAATAATAATAATAATAATAATAATTATATTAATAATAACAATACTAATTATAACAATAATCCTCAAAATAATAATCTATATTATAGAAGTATGTCTCATTCACAAGTAATTAAACCAACATATATTTCAACTTCTTCATATTCTATAATAATGAATGAATCTGCTATTGCTGATGATGAAGAAGACTTATTGGAGGAAGATTTTGTACCATCAAGTCTGTCAGATTTATTGACACCTCAAGAGTTAAAGAGAAGAGGATCAAGAACTAATTCTGCTTCTATACAAGCAAGACCTTCTTTTAGAAGACAAACAGTTAATGGTCCAAATGATGTTGATACTTCAAATATCACTGGAATGATGATGTCAATGAATGTCAATTCTGATATTGATGAACCACAGTTTAAAATGGATGATGACTTTTTAAAAATCTAATTTTCAATTTAAATTTAAATATTATTGAAGCTGCGTATTAATTATTATGATTGATGAAATGATTTTATGTCAATTATTAAGCGACTTTTTTTTTTTATATACTTACAGACATGACAATGATGAAATTGTCTGTTATTTATGGGAATATTTTTATTATTATAAGGTTATTAAATTATTTGTGTGTTTTCTTAAAAAAATATTATTATAAAGAATTAAATTAGGTAGAGAAAAAGAAGAAGAAAAAAAAGTTTTTCCTATTATTAATTATTAAATTAAAATATAGATTATTATTCATTTTTATTATTATTGGACCAATTAAATGCTGATTAATATACACTGGCATTTTAATTATTATTGTTTTTTTTTTCTATATATACTTTTACTTACTTACGGTTTTATTTTTGATTTTATGGTGTGTGTTTCCTTTATATAATTCAAACTTTAATTTTTATTTCAAACAAAAGAAACAGTTTCGTTATTAATTTTAAAAAGTTATATCATTTTCAAGTTTTTAATTATATTTTTTTTGCTTTTATAGTTTTCAATTCATTTAGATATGATTTTGATAATTCATACATACTTATATATGGATGTCATGGTTTTATTAATTTTACTTTTATCTACTGTAGAAATCATAATAAAAGTTATAATAATAAAAAAGTAATTAAAGAAAATTATAACACTGTACAATAGATAATATTTATATATAAAATGAAAAGAAATATCCCAGAATAATAATAGTAATAACAATAATAATAATGATAGATCAAGCATTTAAGCCTTTAATATATTTCTTTCTTAATTCTTTTTATTGAAAATTATTTTTTTTTTAAATAAATTTTAATGATATAAAGTCAAATAAAACAAGTAATGCTAATTATAAGAAGAAAAAAATATGCAAATGTAACCAACCAAAATAAAAATACATCATGATAATGATAATAATAAACTAACGACGGTCAGTCTTACCAGCACCACGCTTACCAGAAAACAAATGTTTTGGAATAGAAGCAGTTGAATGTCTATCAGCCTCACCAACTCTTGCTTGTCTATTTCTTTCACGTCTTTGTAATTTTTCCAATCTGGCAGCCTTTGATCTAAGAGCACCATCACTAATACCATCATTCAATCTATCTGATCTATAAGCTGGAGCCTTTGAAGATGAAGCACCAGAAACTTCATTTTGAATAACATCAACACCACTTTCAACATATCTATTACTAATTAATTTAGATTGTTTCTTCTTATTCAATATTGAGGTATCATGTCCTAATGAATCTAAATGAGTTGCTAACTCAGAGAATGATTTTGTCATCTTTGATCTTGGCATAGTACCACCATTCTTCAAAGCCTTTCTATTTCTAGCAGCATTAATCATCTTTTGTTGTTTTTCTCTAATCCATCTAGCTTTTTCATGAATTTCTTCTTCTTCTTCATCTTCTAATTCAGAATCAGAATCATAGAAACCTTCAGCTTCTAATCTTTCTTCTTCATCTTCTAAAGCTTGTAATTTAGCAGCAATATCAGGATCTAAGAAATCATAAACATTCTTACCATCCAAAATTTCTGGCATTTTATCCTTTTTCCATTCATCATCTTCCAATAGATATTTATCATGTAAATCAATATTGTAAACACCAGCACCACCATTTTCTTCTTCAATATCTCTAGCAAGAACTCTTCTATTTGGATCATTAACATCATATTTCTTCAAGTGTTTTACAGCTTCTGGAATATGTGCTTCTCTCTTAATATCATCACGCGCTTGAGGTCTAGAAACATGGATTTTGTTTAAGACGTTATTAACTCTAGCAGTACCCTTTAATTTTTGTTCAATTCTTGAAGTTAATAATTTTTCACAGGCATGGTTTCTGACATTCATAACATTATCTTCTTCATGACATGAAATAGTCATAATTTCAACACCTGGAACTTGTGTTATAGTTTTAATTAAATCTTGTTTAGATTGATCTAAATCTTCTGGTCTAATGATATCAGTTTTGTTAATAACTACTAAGACTGATTTATTAGCAAATAATGGTTTAATAGAATGGAATAATTTAACTTGAGCTTCAATAGAGAAACCACATTGTTCTGAACAATCCATAAAATATAAAACAGTTGAACGAAGATGGGCAATAGCATAAATAGATTGCATTTCAATATTGTTCATTTCTTCAGTTGGTCTATCTAAAATACCTGGAGTATCAATGGCTTGGAATCTTAAATATTTATAATCAAAATGACCAACATATAAAGATTTGGTTGTGAAAGCATATGGTTGAACTTCAACATCAGCTTTAGTAATACATCTTAAGAATGATGATTTACCAACATTTGGATAACCACAAATTAATAAAGTTCTAGTATTTGGATCAATAGATGGTAAACGACCTAAATGTTGACGAACTTGTTCTAAATATTGTAAAGGGTCTTTTAATTTTTTAGTTATTGTTGCCATTCTACCTAAAGCAGCTCTCTTTAATTGTTTACATTGAAATAATGATTGACCAAACTTTAATAATCTAACATAATCTCTTGAGACTTGTTCAACTAAAGTT
>JAJMKZ010000523.1:0-12359 GCA_030564005.1 Ruyongia tratensis | reverse complement strand
TTTAAACATGGTTTCATATCAAAGAGTTTCATCAAATGATCAACAAGAAACTTTATTCGATGTAACTGATACAAGTACCTCACAAGATCAACTATTATCTTCATTCTCAAACACTATTCATGATGAATTTGATGTCGATAATAATAATGATAACCAACATGGAATAAATAATACAAACGACCCTGAAGCCAATACTGATGATAGATTAACACAAGAAAGTAGCAGTACAGGTGAAAATAATGAACACGCCTCAGAATTAACCCCTCCAGGTCCAATAAGTTTTATTGGTAATAAATTTAATATATTAGATAGGGTTTTCAATAGAAGAAATCAAAAAAACATCCAAAGAATATTCGGTAGAGGTTCAGAAAATGATGGTGTCTTTAATAATTTAACTGCAAAACCTGATTCAAATACTGGAATTGAATTAGAATCTGATAAACCTCCAAATTATGAAGAAGCTGCAACTGATCAAGCACCACCTTATTGGGAATCATCTTTGGGTTTTGCCGATGAAGTATTTGTCGATGGTTTACCTGTTGGTAATTTTTTAAACTTCTTATGGAACTGTTTAGTTAGTGCAAGTTTTCAATATGTTGGATTTTTAATGACTTATGTATTACATACATCACATGCTGCAAAAGAAGGTTCAAGATCTGGTCTTGGTATAACTTTCATAATGTATGGTGTATCAATGATTCCTAATACAATACCAAGAGCTTCAAAAGAAGATATAATCAAAATAAGTCCTGAAAATGCAAGTAATTTTGAAGATGTTGTTAATTCAAATTTACAAAATGGTCAAATTGATAGTTACCAATCAAATTTAAACTCAGGTGCTGATGAAATAACTGAAGAAAAGAATAATGGTAATGTGTATTTTGTTGCCATAAGTGTCATATTATTAGGTAGTTTTATTTTGATTAGATCAATTCTTGGTTATATGAGAGCAAGAAAAATGGAAAAAACTATTCTGCAACCTCCAGCAACAGTTGATCCTGAAACTCAAGTTTAACTTTAACTTCAGTTGATGCAACTCTGAGTGTTTTTATTATTATTATGGTCTAAATTATTTCTATAAGGTTTTTTTATGGCATAAGGAAAGGTGTACTTGAACATATATCACCTTGGGTGTTCTGTTTTTTCTTCAATATGTTTCTCATTTTTATTCAATTCGAATTTTTTTTTTATTAAAATGTTATGTTGATTTCATGATGATACAACTTGATTTAACTCTTAATCTATACATTTTTTTGTGTTCATTGTATGTTTATGTTTTTCCATTTTTTTGTTTATCAATCGTATCTCAATCTAATTACTATTATGAATAAATCTAAGTTCATTATTTATTTATTTATTGAATGTAACTTTTGTTTTTTTATATACATGATTAATCATTTCTTAAAAGTATCTATATTTAACGAATTGTAACAGAGAATTTATCTTGTAAATTTTCAGTAATCTTTTTTTGAATTTCATTAATTTCAGTACCAATTAAAGTTTTATCCATTGATTGATATCTAATTCTATAACATTGTGATTTACCTTTCTTTGGATGAAGAAATTCATCAACTAATTTAACATTTTCAATATTATCACCACCACATTCTCTAACAATTTCCATCAAATCATTAATATGAACTTCTCTATCTTTAATCCAAAATGAAATATCTCTATCAGAATGTGGAAATTTTGAAAATGGTTGAAAATTTGAAATTTTACCTTGTTTAAATTGATCTAAAAATTTTGGATTTTCTGACCATAATAATCTAATATCAGGAATATCAAATAATAACATTGCAATTCTATCTAAACCAATACCAAAAGCCCAACCAATTGAATCATTCATACCTGAATTATCATAAACTAATTTTTGAACATTACCACAACCACAACATTCTAACCATTCACCTTTCCAAAAGACTTCAATTTCCCAACTTGGTGCTGTCCATGGGAAATAAGCTTCAACCCATCTAACTCTTAATGGTTCATTTAAATAAGGTTCTTTTGAGCCAGCTAATCTTGCAGCTTGTCTTGCTTCATTAAAAACACTATCAACTAAACATTCTAATGTTCTCTTTAAATGTTGACTTACCAAATTGACTTCTTCATCACTCATATAAGATTGTTTTGGATTAGTTGTTGGATCAAAACTTGGTTTAGGATCTTCAACAATAATATTAACTTTTGGCATTGATTTAATATCATCTTTAATTTTTTGTAATAAAGCTTCTTTATTTTCAAAATCATTTCTATTCCAAGTTCTTGCACCTTCCATTTGATGGAATACAGGATAATGAGTTCTATCAATTTCATCTCTTCTATAAACATCAGCAGAGATAAAATAACCTGGTGTCTTTGTATTTTTAAAACATTCAACTTCATGAGCAGATGTATGTGTTCTTAACATATGATCTTTGTTAAAATAGTATGTATCAGATTTAGCTCTACTAACATGATCTTTTGGGAAACCTAATGAATCAAAGTTTTCATAAGTTGTAACTAATGGACTAAATTGATCATAATAAGTATAACCTAAACCTTTAAATCTATTATAAATTAAATCTTTTAAAATACCTAATGGATGGTTTGGATTTGTCAATAGTTTACGTTGTGATAATTCTAGTATACGATCTGGGACATTTGTTTCTGAATCTGTTTCTAATACCTTACCTAAATATGTTATAGCTAATATTATAATAAAGTATGTTAGTAACTAACAAATCACCCCATATATTAACCAATGATATATAACTATGTGAAACATACTCTTTGGTTTTGAACTTTCAGATATAGAGCGAGTAAACAGTAGAGGCAATCTACTTCTTGCTATTTTAGTACTCATCTCCAATATTTAATACATGAAAATACAGATTAAAACTCAATTCTTTAATGATTTCTTTGTTGAAGTTTATTTAAATTTCTAAAATTTCGCCAAAATTAAAAATAAAAAAGAATTCCGATCATCAAAATTTAATTCCGAGGGTTCAAATATTTATTTTAATAAAAATGTGTTAAAATATAGTAACTTTTATAAGGAAAAGTTCATTGTTTTCCTTTTTTTTTTTTGCTAAAGAGTAAAATATCTTTATAAAGAAGGATACTACTTGATTATTTCTGAAATTAAACTTCCATAAACCTTTCAAATTCACAAATTTAAAGATTTAGAGTGAAAATTTTTGAAGCGATGAGGTAAGGAAAAAAAAATTATATCAAAATTTTTTAGTGACAAATAAACAACAAAAAGAATATTTCAATCTATTATTTTAATAATCCATTTGTGGATGATAAGATTATTTTCAAGAAAGATGAGCTCTAGTGTAAAGATAGACTGCAAGATTCTCAAAGTTGATCCAAAATCAATTTCTTTTAACAATAAAGACGAATTAAATGTATCAGATTCACAAAGTTCAACAAATTTAAAGGAAGCTGCTGATATTTTATCAAAGACTGATGATGTTGTTGCCTTCCCAACAGAAACCGTCTATGGCTTAGGTGGTAATGCCTTCAATGATGAGTCCATAAGAAATATTTATAAAGCTAAAAACAGACCTGCTGATAATCCATTAATCATTCATATTGCATCAACAAATCAAATAAAACCTTTCTTTAATATTGAAGTACCAGAAATTTATAAACCTTTAATTAATAAATTTTGGCCAGGTCCATTAACTATCTTATTACCAAATAATCTAGAAACTACAAAATTATCACAATTAACAACAGCTAATCAAGATACGTTTGCATTAAGAATGCCTTCAAATCCAGTAGCTAGAGCTTTAATAACTTTAGCAAATGTTCCAATTGCTGCCCCTTCAGCAAACACATCTACAAAACCTTCTCCAACTGCTGCACAACATGTATACAATGATTTAAAAGATAAAATATCTGTAATTATAGATGGTGGTTCATCAAATGTCGGTGTTGAATCAACAGTAATTGATGGGTTAAGTTCCCCACCAATGTTATTAAGACCTGGTGGAATTACATTAGAACAAATTAAAGAATTTGGTGGTGATTATTGGAGAGATGTTAGAATAGCTAAAAAGAGAAGTGATGATAGTGATGAACCTGTAAAGACACCAGGTATGAAATATAAACATTATAGTCCAAAGGGTAAAGTTATCTTAGTATTTGATGATGAACAAAAAATTAATGATTATATTAATAAAAATGAATTAAAAGGTAAAATTGGTATATTAACAAGTCTCAAATTTAAAGGTGATCAATTTAAAGGAAAAGAAATTAAAAGTTTAGGTTTAACAAAACCTGATGTTTCCAGAAATTTATTTGATTTATTAAGATATATGGATGCATTAGATATGGACTATATCTTTGTTGAAGGTGTAGATGAAGCAGATGAAGGTCTAGCTATCATGAATAGATTGAACAAAGCTGCATTTGAAACCATTTAAAATGAAAGAATAAAAATAAAATAATGAAAACCATTATTTTACCTAATGACCCTAATGAGAAATGTTGTATTTTATAGCTAAAAATTTTTTTTTGTAATAAACCTTTATTAATAGATAGCATTAAAAAAAAGAAAAACAAATCGTAGTTACAACTAAAGCATTCTTTTAAATAATAAATTATTTGATTATTTTGATATACAACGAACAATTATCTCTAAGAAACTTTTTTTTTTACAATAAGAACTTCTTCTTCTTCTTCTTCTTTTGTATAAATAAAGCTTTTCTATCATCTATCTACTTCAATGCTCTAAATTTAAACTATAATTTTTTTTTATACTTCATAATCAAACTTTGTCTTGTTTTTGTGAAAGGTGAATATATTATTTTTTTTTTTTGAACTTTAATCACCTTTTATATAATTCATACCAATGAATATACTTCACCACGTTGTCTTTGGAAATATTTCTTTGCTTCATCAAAGAAAAATACTGAACTTGAAAGAACAATTAAAAATAATAAATCTGATAAATAAAGTGCTTCAGTTTGGAAAATCCTTTGAAAAAATGGGACATAAATTGCACATAATTGACCTAATAAAGAACCTAAAACTGCAAAATTAAACATTTGATTTTGAAATCCAAGTTCAAATACTGATTTTGTTGAATGACGACAACTTAATGCATTAAACATATCAAATAAAACAAATGCTGTAAATGTCATTGTTGTATCTCTTGCTGTGATTTGATTATCTTTCATTTCTCTTATATAAACGTATATGGTACCACAGATAACAATAATAGCATTAGTAAATAATCTTTTAAATACTTGTGTAGTTAAAATAGCTGCATTTCTCTTTCTTGGTGGTTTATTCATAACTTCATGATCAACTGGTTCAACACCTAATGATTGAGCTGGTGGACCATCCATTAAGATATTAATCCAAAGAATTTGCATAGCATTTAAAGGGTTTGGTAATTTTAAGAAAGTTGAAATAGCAATTAATGATAAAGCTGCAACACTTGTTGATAATTGAAATGTTAAAAAGTTTTGAATATTATTAAAAATACCTTTACCTTCTTCAATAGCATTTAAAATTGTTGAAAAATCATCATCAGTTAAAACCATATCTGAAGCTTCTTTAGCAACATCTGTACCCATTTTACCCATACTAATACCAATATCAGCTAATTTTAAAGCTGGCGCATCATTAACACCATCACCAGTCATAGCAACAACATCACCACGTTTTTGTAAAGCACGAACGATTTGAACTTTATGTTCAGGTGTTGTTCTTGCAAAGACTGAAACTTGAGAAATAACACTAGCTAACTGATCTTCATCCATTTGATCTAATTTTTCACCATTAATAACACTTTGTTCAATATTAATAATATTCATACCAATTTCTTTGGCAACTTGAACAGCTGTAACTTCACTATCACCAGTAATCATAATAACATGGACACCACCATGGATTAATTGTGCAATAGCTGGTTTAACAGTTGATCTTGGAGGATCCTTCATACCTATTAAACCATTAAATACTAAATCTTCCGGTTCATTAGTAAATGCTTTATTATTTGAACCAAATGCGATAACTCTTAAACCTTTTAAAGCTAAATTATTACCAGCTTCTGTAATTTTAGCCTTTATTTCTGGTGTTAATTTTTCTAATTTATTATTATTTGTAATATAATGTGAAGATTTTAATAAGACTTTTTCAATAGCACCTTTTATATATGTCTTTACTTTATTATCAGGTTGTAATGTACTAACAGCCATATACTTTCTTGATGATGAAAATGGTAATTCATGAACTCTATTAAAGTTTGGTCTTAAATCTTCTAAACCAAAAGGACTTAAAATTTCTAATAGTCCAATATCAGTTGGATTACCAACAAATTTGACAGATTCTTGTGAATATTTTGAATTATTACAAATATTTGCAGTTTCTAATAATTGTTTAATATCATCTGCTAAATAATGTTTTAATGAATTATATTGTTTTTCAACATTTAATGATGAATCAACACCCATATTTAAAGTCCAAACATTAGTAACAGTCATATGATTTTGTGTTAAAGTACCAGTTTTATCACTACAAATAACATTAACAGAACCTAAAGTTTCCACACTTGGTAATCTTCTAACAATGGCTTTATGTTTAGCCATTCTTAAAACACCTAAAGCTAAAGTGACTGCAACAATAATTGGTAAACCTTCTGGAATAGCAGCAACAGCTAAAGAAACTGAAACTTGAAACATTTCTAACCATGATTTACCTTGAAAAATACCAATTAAACAAATAACACCAATAACTGCAAAACTAACGATTGATAAATCTTTACCTAATTTATCCATTGAATTTTGTAATGGAGTTTTTGGTTTTTCAATATTATTCATCATTTCAAAGACATTACCAAATGCAGTATTATGGCCAGTACCAACAACAATACCAGTACCATGACCATCACGAACTAAAGTACCCATGTAAGCAATGTTATCACGTTCAGTTAATGGAATATTTGAACTTCTTTTAGCGATTGTTTCTTTCTTTTTATGGACTGGTTCAGTTTCACCAGTTAAATTACTTTCATCAATAGTTAAATGAACAGCTGTAACAATTCTAATATCAGCTGGGATTCTATCACCAACACCAAATTGAACTAAATCACCTGGAACTAAAGTTGAAGCTAAAACAGTTTGGATTGAACCATTTCTAATTAAATGAGCTTCAGCCGGTACTAATTTATTTAAAGCTTGTAAAGATTGTTCTGATCTATATTCTTGAACAAACCCAACAGTGACGACAATACTGATAGCTAATGTGATACTAATGGCATCATCAATATTACCCATTAGAAAACTGACAAATGCTGAACCCATTAATAACAGTATTAGAGGATCTTGATAAAATGTTTGTAAAAATTTCATAAATATACTTTCATCTTCTTCACCTGATAATTCATTTAAACCATGTAAACCTCTTCTTTGTGTAATATCTTGACTAGATGTTAAACCATGAGTGACATCTGTCTTTAGTTTTGAAACAGTTTCTTCTATGGATAATGTACAAAATTCAGATGATGGAGTTGTATCTTGTGAAGGCGATGTACGACTTAAACCGTTTAAATCATTGAGTTCAACATCATAAGGATTAGTTGAAGCTGACATATTTTTAGAATTGAAATTGAAATTGAAATTGAAATTGAAAATTGAAATTGAAATTGGAATTGGGATTTGATATATGTGAACAAGAGGAGGGGAGAATTATATGCCAATGATTTGATATAAAGGATGTTAATTAGGTGTGATGTGCTATGTTGTTATATACTCCTATTTTTTAAAAAAATCACAATTGTAAATCTCTCTTATAAATAATGATGAATTCTCTTCTTTTTTGATTGATTAATTCTTTTAAATTCAATCAAATTAAATGATATGCAGCGTCTTTAGATGTGAGAAGTGATAGTAGTAACCAAGATAAATTTAAGTAGTCCTTTTAATAGTAAGATAATAATAGTATTAGATCTTCAATTGGAATCAGCAATCTAATCTGTATGCAGCAACAAAAACAAAAAAAGACAGCGTTTGTATTAACTCGTGAAAACTTGCAACAAAAGATGAAATAACCTATGGAGTCTGAGTCTATAACAAACAGTAAGTGCAGACAGACAGAGTCCTTCTTCTTCTTTAAGATGTTTCCTAAAGATTGATTTTAATTGACGATTTGTCTTTTTTGAATTTGAATTTTTTTTTTTTTTTTGCCGTTAAAATTTAATTTTGAACTGTTGTCATGGCAATTTGGACACACCAAATAATTAGAAAATTTTATCTTTGTAAAAGTTTTGTTTTGTTTTGTTTAATTGTAAGTTATTTTGGTGTAAGTGCTTTCATTGGTATAACGTCAAGAGGAGGAGATCTATACACTGTATCACATCTGGTAATCTTTCTTCTCTATTTAGCTGGAAGAATTTTTTTTGGAATTGGAATTAAATCATCACCTCATCTCATACAGTAATAATAATGGCTAAATCAAGGTTTGAATACGTCAAAGAATTCGAAAGAGATAATATACTACTACAAGACACATTCATAGTGATAAGAATTGATGGTAGAGGTTTCCATAAATTCTCAGAACATTATAAATTTATTAAACCAAATGATATAAGAGCTCTTAATTTATCAAATGCAGCTGCTAAAAATGTTAAAAGAGCTTTAAAAGATTGCTTTTTAGCATTTGGTGAATCTGATGAATATTCATTTATATTAAGACCAAATACTCAATTGTTTAATAGAAGAGAATCAAAATTAGTATCAACTTTTGTAAGTCTCTTTACAGCAAATTATGTTAAACTTTGGGATAAATTCTTCCCTGATTTAGAATTAGATATTAAACATTTACCAACTTTTGATGGTAGAGCTATTATTTATCCAAATTTAAAAATTGTGAAAGATTATTTAACTTGGAGATTTGTTGATACTCATATAAATAACCTTTATAATACAACTTTTTGGGCTTTAGTTTTAAAAGGTGGATTAACAACAACTGAAGCTGAAAAAAGATTAAGTGGTACTCTATCATCTGATAAAAATGAAATATTGTTTAAAGAATTTAATATCAATTATAATAAAGAACATGAAATATTTAAAAAGGGTTCATTAATATTTAAAGATGAAGTTTTACATGTTGATGTTGTTAAACAGATTGATGAATTCTTTAAAGAATTTGAATAGAAAATAACAAACAAATGTTCATTTATATATTGATTCTTTCTTTTTTTTTTTTTTTTTTTTTTGGCATATATAATAAATATTCCCACCTCTCTCTCACCTTTAAATCATTTAATCTTGTAAAATTTCTAAACTCATTTATCATTTTTTTTTAACCTTATCAAAAAATGTTCTAATATCTTCTTCATGAACAATTTTACCATTTTCTGCAAATGGTTTTAAAAAATCTTTTAATTTCATCTTGATTTGTTCATATGCATCAATACCAGCAATAGCTTGTTCTCTTGGTAATGAATTAATAGCTTTTGATCCAAGACTATAGATTGAAGAAGTATCATCATCATCATCAATATCTTCATCTGCTGGTGGTTCATAAACTTTATCATCATTTGTTAAAAATGGATAATCTTTTAAAAATTTAACTATTGTTGGATCTTTTAATAATGTTAAAGTTTTAAAATTTGATTCATAATTAGGTTTAAGGAATAATGAATATTCATAATCTTTATTATTAATTTCAAATTTCCTCTTTTTTATCTTTTGTTTTTCATCTTCTTTAACAATTAAACCTTCAATTTTAAAATCATCCATTTCATGTAAAATATTTAAATATTCATCGATTGATTTTGATTCAATTCTTGGTAAAACTTTATAAATAATTGTTTGATTATCTTTAATCAAATTAAAAAATTCTTTATGTTTATTAATACATTTCCAACAAATAAAACAATCAAAATCATCTAAATTTGGGAAACCTTCAATTATAATTTCTTCATTTGAATCAAATTTATCTCTTTGTTCAGAATCTGCATCTGTACCTGGTTCAGATAATTTATCCAATATATTAATACCTGATATATCAGCAGAAGCATCAACAGTTGAATTTTCAGTTGATTGTTGTTTAACAGTTTTTGGTAGACCCATTATACAATAATCATGATACCAATCTTCATCACATTCATCACCAAAGATACATTGTAACATATTACCAGTTTCTTCTAATGGATTATACATTTGATTACAAGAACAAAATTTTCCTTCAAAATTTTGATTATATCTATTCTCTCTTGATTCAATATCACCTGAAGTTTCAGACCTTATATTACAACAAGATTGAGTCTTGGAATCAATTAATCTTCTTGTACCACAATCACAATTAAAATTTCTCTTTGTAAATAATTCAACTAATTCATGTGATGAATGACATTGAATTGAACAAGAATAACAAATACCTGATGGGATCTTAGTATCAGCAAAACAGGTAAGACATGCAAATATAGGCTGTCTTATTGAACCCATTGAATATGTACATTGATTTGGATCATATGGCATTAATTCTTTAGCTTCTTTCTCTAATGACATTTGTTTTGATAAGTAATCAATTGCTGATACAGATGTTATTGAATCAGATTGTGAAGTTTGTGTTTCGTTTTCAGACTTTATTGAAGAATTAATTGAATCGCTCATTGTGTTAAACAAATGATATACTAAAGTGCTTTAATCTTTAAAACTATTTCTATTTCTATTTCTATTATTATTATTATTATTATTATTTTAATATTTTTTGGCGTTTTTTTCCCACCAGCCACTTCAAAAAAAATTCACCAGCCGCAAAAAATTAATTTACTTCTCCAAAAAAAAAAAAAATAAATAAATAAAAAAAAAAAAAGGGTTTTAATTCTTTTAAATTAAAATCAAAATAAATAGAAAATAATAACAATTATTTAATTATTTTTTGTATTAAAATTGTTGATATAGATAATAAAATGGATAGTTTTAATAACAATTCAACCATAAATGAAAATGAATTATTGGACTTTACAGGTCTTGACTCAATTACAACAGGAACTACTACTACTACTACTATAGGTAGTGTTAATAAACTATCATCATCTTTAAAACAATCATTGGCTTCATCATTCAGCAATGACACCCATAAAATCACTAAATCAAACATCAGAAGAAAGGCTTCCACCAGTGGGAAAGGTAGTAGTAGTGTTGGTTCTGAAAGTTTGTTGAGTGATGATTTAGATAGAAAGAAGAGAGATAATATGAATGAAAAAATTCAAGAATTGTTAGAATTGATACCAACAAATTTTTTTGATGAAGGTAAAGATAAATCAAGTGGTACAAAAGATGGTAAACCAAATAAAGGTCAAATTTTAACAAAAACTTTAGATTATATACAAGAATTACAAAATAAAATTGATGAAAATAATAGAATGGAAGTTGAATTAATTTTAAAATTAAAAAAATTATCAAAATTAAAAAATGTTCCATTAACTGAAATGAATTTAAATAATACAAGTGCAGAATTTGTTTTGGGTGAAATTGGTGTTGGTCCATTAGCTGGGTTAGTTAGTAGACCTGCTAGAAATACGACAGTTACACCAACAGGTGTTAATTCATTAACGACGACTTTTGAAGGAGGTGAAAAGAATAATAATTTTGAATATGGTGGTTATGATGAATATGGTAATTAATTAAAAAAAAAATTCAAAATTCAAAATTAAAATATCTACTGGTTGGAAATTTTTAAACATTTTTTTTTGTTTTTGTTTTTGTTTTTGTTTTTGTTTATGTAAGAATATTTGAAACTTCAAGTCTTAAAATATTTATACAAACATTAATTTTAGAATTAAATAATAATTTAATTTTCTTCATAAAGTTTTGGCATTCTCATAACTTCTTTTTCTTCATTCTTACTTAATTCTTGAATCATTCCTAAAATTTTTGAATTTTCCCATTTCTTTGGTAATGGTGTAATTTCATAATTCTTTGTAACCCAATAATAAATATCCCAATCTAATTCATCTAATAATCTATCATATTCATTTAAATCTTCTAATGATAAATCAGCTAAATATAATTTAGCAAATTTTGATAATAATAAATCAGTTTCTAAAATACCTCTCTTTCTACTTTGATATAATAATCTTGCTCTCTTCTTTTCAATAGATTCATTATGTCTTGGTAAAGGTTTAATTTCAATTTCTGGCTTATTATTCTTTGATTCTGAAGCATCCTTGATAGAAGTTCTCAACACTGTTTCACCAACATCTCTTTTAGATAGAAGTCTGGCTGAGCTTGTAAGAGTTCTTTTGGTTGTTAATAGTCTTAACATTATCTCTATTAGTTTTTATTTGATTTAATTTGTAGAGTTTTTAAAGTTGTTGAAAAAGAAACTGGAGAATTTTTTTTTTTTTTTTT
>JAJMKZ010000522.1:0-12390 GCA_030564005.1 Ruyongia tratensis | reverse complement strand
CCATCTGAATTATCGTTAAGATCAATCAGTTTTGATGATTGGTCAAAAATTTTAGATTTAGTTAATTGTAAAGTTTTATCAATTAAATCAAGTGAAAAAGTAGATGCATTTTTATTAAGTGAATCATCTCTATTTGTTTATGATCATAAATTAATCTTGAAGACATGTGGTACAACCACAACATTATTCTGTTTAGAAGCTCTTTTCCAATTAGTTCAAAATCGTTTAGGTTGGAATTTTTTAAAATCTAAAAATATTCAACCTCATAAAGTTTTTTATTCAAGAAGAGCTTTTATGTTCCCAGATAAACAAAAATTTGTTCATAAAAATTGGGATGATGAAGTTGATTATTTAAATCAATTCTTTTTAAATGGTTCTCATTACTTAATTGGTAGAATTGATAATTCTCATTGGCATTTATATACTACTGAAGAAAGTAGATCAATGTCAACAAATTCAATTGAATCTTTACAAGATTCTGAATCTGAATTAACTAGTGATGAAACTTTTGAAATCTTAATGACTCAAATCTCTCATGATAAAGCTTTACAATTTCATACTTCAAGAAAACCAGGTTTTGAAATTGATTCAGAACATGATTTAGGTCATTTCTTAGGTAATTCAACAATGACAACAACTGGTTTAAATAATTTATATCCAGTTTCAAAATCAAAAAATATTGAAAAAGATGAAGAAATCCATGATGCTTTTGCTTTTACTCCATGTGGTTATTCATCAAATTCAATTATGGATGAAAAATCTTATTATACTTTACATGTTACACCAGAAAAAGATTGGTCTTATGCTTCCTTTGAAACTAATGTTAATCCAATGAAATATAACATTACTAATATTGAAATTTTAAACAAAGTTTTAAATATTTTTAAACCAGGTAAATTTCAATTCACTTTCTTTTCTCATTATAACAGTGATAATTTTCAAACTTTAATGAATTTAACTCAAATTAAAGGTTATAAGAAAGTTGATAAGATTTTATACGATCTTGGTACTTATCAATTGTTATATGTTAGTTTCCAAGAAGATACTGATCAAATCATTGATGGTTTAAACATTAACCATTAAAATCTCAACTACTACTACTACTACTACTACTACTACTACTTTTTTTTATTATTACTATTTACTACCATTATTATTATTTATCAAAAATTAAATCAAAATAAAGAGTATATCTTCAAAAAGAAAAATAAAAGTCATGCTAGGACATCAAAAAAAGATATTTTTATTGAATTGAATTCTTTTTTTTAAAACCATTATCAATTTCATTCTCAATAACTATATTTAAGTCTTTAGTGTTGTATTTTTTTTCTTTTGGTATAATGATTTAATTTTTTTGTACGGGAGGACAACTAATTATTCATTATAAGTTTTTTTTTATGTTTATATATAAAAAATTTATTTATAATATTATATATATGTTTAAAAATTTGTGAGCTATTAAGTTAAAAATTTTGCTTTGTTATTATTGTAGTTTGAGTAATATTATATATAGCTTTGAAAGTAAAGGGCTTCTTGATTACTAGTGGTGGTATGATTAACGCGTTGGTAAACCAAAAAAAAAAAAAAAAAAAAAAAAAAAAAAAAAAAAAAAAAAAAAAAAAAAAAAAATAAATAAATTAAAATAAAAGACTAGAAGTATTTATACTATATCATTAAAAGATAAACCGAAATTGATAATATATATATTACTATCTGATCAAAGGTATATGTTTAAAGACTGGACTGTCAATTAAACACTAAAATTATGATGAAATTTAGTCATCTATGAACTCAAATTTCTAATAACTGTCAGTTTTGAAGGGGATTTTAGAACTATATCCTTTAAATTCAAGTGTACAAGGTAACCTTATCTCTACATATGTGCATTAATAACGTTTTTTCTCTTTCTAATAATACTTTTCTTCTAAAATGAATTTTAATTTTTTATTAAGAATACTTCCTAAAGCTTTTTATAACACATTAAAAACTAAATTTTAAGCAAAATTAATTTATAAAACTCTTTACAAGAATCTCAAATTAATAAATAAATTAGAATTTTAAGGGCTTCCTAATCCTAATTTTAAGATATAAACAGTATTTGCCTATTCACTTTTCATGTCCTTGTTTAAAGTTAGCTAGTATATATTTATTGATTTACTAAGAGCGGCAACTTTGTTTTTTTCAAAAAAAAGAGAAAAAAAAAAAAAAAGCATCAAAAAAAAATAAACTAAACAAAAGTGATTTAGATCTTTACAATCCATATTTTCTTTACTATTGTTACAACAATACTATCTCTAAATATCTGAGATTGAACCCACTAATCGAACTGGTTTTGTGTACGATTTTAAGATTTTCTGTATTCAGAAAATTTAAAACCTAACGCGGACGACAAAAATTTTGATAATTTATTCAATTTTCAATTGAATGAGTTGGTTTTATTAACAAATAGCGATAATTAAACACAAAAACTGGTAACAGTTGTTAAGAGTATTATTTTTTTTTTAAAAAAAAAACTTTTGTTAAAATTAACAATAAAAAAAATGATCCCTAGCAGGATCGAACTGCTGATCTTGGCGTTATTAGCACCACGCCTTAACCAACTGGGCCAAGGGATCTTAATTGTTAAACTTAAAATTAAATTTCGGCTAGACGGAGACTTGTTGTAGGCCACGTGATTTTTTTAACATATCTCAATTATTATGATTAAGTATTGAATAAGCAGGTGAAGTGTAGCTTTGTTACCGTTTTGTAGTGATCTTTTCAGATTTGTCTACCTCTTTTTGTTTAATTTTATTGGCTTTTTTTTTAAAATCTGAAGCACAAGTTGAATATAATCGCTACATTGCTTTCTGTTATCTTTTAAGTGCGACTTAATAATTTTATCAGAGTGTTTTTCTTTTAATAATTATTAAGTTGTCATGTATTTCTAATGCATATAATTGATTTATTTCATTTACAAGTATTTTGCTCAACTAAATCTTAACTTTGATGTATTTAATAATTAATACTCTGCAACACATTCCATTTCAACTTTGATTACAGGATTAGGGAACTTTACTACAACACAAGATCTAGCTGGAAGAGTAAAGTAGCTGTAGAAAATTTCATTCATCTTTCCAACATCATCTCCATCACTAATAAAGACTAGGACCTTGACGACTTTATCCAATGACGAACCAGCAGCTTCAAGAACATCTTTTAGATTTGCAATTGCTTGTTTAGTTTGTCCTTCAATTGTTTCTTCATAAACACCTGTAGCATAATTAACGCCAACACTACCTGATGTAAAAACTAGACCATTTGTTTTGTAACAAGCAGCATTGTTACCTTTTGGACGATTAATGTCTTCACCTTTGATTAATATAGCCATTTTTTTTGTTTGTTTGTTTGATTTTACAATTTGTTTAAAGATTTTGTAGAAAGAAAGACTTAAAAGTTTATAAAAAAGCAGGAGATTCGACTTTTATATGTAAATTATATTAAACATTCCTGGAGACTCGAGTCCATTCTATATAATTACTAAACCAATTCTCATATGAGTTCAGTAAATAACTTAATAAAATGACATTCTTTCCTTTTTAATAGTCCACCTCTTTCAGAACTTTACGCTATTTTTCCAGTACCTTAATATCTTAACGCTTAATTATTAAAAACAATAAAATAGAACCCAAATCAAACTGAACTTCAATGACAAAAAATTGTTGGATAGTAGTAATAATACCGTTGTTATAGTAAGAATTATAAATTTTCATAATTATTTTGGAATAGCAATATCACTATTGTCTTTCTATGCTTGTAAAACAGGACTGCAAAAGACTAATGTGAAATCTTCTACTTTAATTACATTCAAAGATTAAAGCATATAACATGTATATAATGTTGAATATTAAATTTTTATTGACTAGATCTTATGAGTAGTAGAGTATAAACTATTAATTAATGATAGGAAATTTATCTGAAAGCACAAGATAAATTTGTTATACAGCCACAAACAATAAATAAAGCTTTCTAAGAGTGAAGTTGTCTTTCTAACTTATTTAGAATTTATTTATCCATGTGAAGCACTATTGATTCTGTTTATGGTTATAGTTTTACTTTTCAATTCATTTGATTTGAACGTCACAAAGCAACAAAAATTGAAGAGATTACTCAATTCCTCCAAAGTTCTTGTATTTAGAATGAAGTTTGTTCAAGCAAACAGCTACCGTTATTTATTTATTATTATTTTTTAAATTCCTCTTACTTTTAATTCAATAACTCAGGGCTCAGGATCATAATTACTGTGTAATGTAATAAGTAATTGAACATGTATATGTGTAAATTGTTATAACACATCGAACTCTTTAATCAATTATCAATCTTATACCAGCAGAAGATGAAATCTTCTTTTATGAATGATATTTATGATAAATTTTAAGATACAAATGGATTTCCAAAAGGTCATATTATCAACTGTTGAAGTTTGTCTTGTTCACATGATTATTATTTTAGAATTTTCTTATTATACAACAAGAGGTCATAATACAACTGAAGAAATTAGATTAAAAAAAAAAGTTAAATTAGCATTAAGTGAAATCACTGTATCACCAAATTTAGAAGATATAATAATTTTGATTTTATTATCAATATCTTTTTGATAAGATTAGAAAGAGAGAATGTGAGGGGTTATTTTGAGAACAAATGAAATCAACTTGGTGGATAACAGTGAACATGCTATAACGGCTATTAATTCAATATATTTAAATTATTGTGGTTGATTTTAATTTAAAGTTTCTTTGTTTTAATATGGAAACAGCTTCACATAAAATATGGAACTCAATTAAGCGTATCAGTTTGAACAGGCAAGACTTCTGGGCCAAATGTGGCTTCAATAGTTTCAGAAACACTTTTAACAAAGTCATCATCTTCATCAACACCATAAAGAATCTTAACCAAATTGATAAAATCTTCTCTCGATATTTCAGCTCTTGCTCTTCTACCAATTTGATAATCAACTAATTCTTCAATTGAAGTAGAAGAAGTTTGTGATTTTATAACTCCTCTAATTAAATAACCTGCTTTATCTAATAATTTTAAAAAATCAATTATTTTCATATCTAATAATGGTATATTGTTATCCCTGCTCAAACTAAAATTTTCAACCAATATATTTATTAATTCATCTTCATTTATATGATTATTTGATATTATGATGATTGATATAATTGTTAATAAAAGACCATCATATAATTTATCAACATCCATACCAGCTCTTGGGAAAAGTTGATTATTATTTTCATAATCTTTTCTTTGTTCACCAAATACACTATGAAAAATTTTATTAGCTTGATTTTGCCATCTTACTTCCATATGGAATTTAATATGAGTATCTTCAATTGCACTGACCAATATATATTTTGCATTTGAACTTGAATTTTTTAAAGTATCGCTATTTGTTGCTTTTGTCTTTGGTTTATTAGTTGACGTTGTATCTGTTACATCTGAATTTGAAAATTGTGGAGCAGTTAGTCTCTGAATTCTTAGACCATAGACTTCTTCTAGGATCGAACTTGCATTCCTTATGATTGTATTAAAATCTAATCTTGATTTCATATCCCAACAAGTCTTTCTTATAGCTTCTCTTGTTAATGGTGTTTTGTTACCACTTGAAGCTAAGAATAATCTGACAACATTGATGGTTGCTTTATCAGCATTACTGGCTAAAACGTTTTTCTTATCTTCTGGTTCTCTGTCTTCATTATAGTCTTCGTCCATCTTTTGAATTCAATTCAAATAGATTTAAATAAAAAAACAATAAAATCACGTTAATTTGTATCAAAAAGATTTCGCGTAAAAAAAAAAACAACAACAACTTTCATCCGAACACCAAAAATATCACAAAATTTTTTATTTCAGTTTTATAGAAGATAAATAATAATAAAGAATTAATTATATTTTGAATATCTGTTTTGATTTGTTTTTGATAATCTATTGTATTGAGATTTCTCTATATTTGTGAATGTTCAAAAGATTTGCAATTAATTTTCTCAACCAACGACCACTATTCAACAGATACATAATGACAACTTCAATAAAGGCTCCAGTTAATAAAGATATGAAGACTCTTGATAGAGACTTCTTTACTAGAAGATTCAATCTTGTATCTCTTCAGTTCAAAAACCCTAAAGATCTAGGGCAATCTCTTAAATCATTAGATAAAGAAGACATTGTCTCTTTCAAAAAATATAATAAAGTTGTTAAATTATTACCAAGTGAAGAAAAGGGTATATTATTAACTGAAAGGTTAAAAGATATTAAAGATATTGATTCTATATTATCTCAAAGATCTCTTGAATTTTTGAGATCACATGATATTATCTTAAAACCTTACGAATTAGTTGTAAATTATGATTATTTCTCAGTTGATGATATCTTAGAATCAATTTTACCAAATGAAGATGAAATTCCATCAGCTTTTACAGTTACTGGTCATATTGCACATTTAAATTTAAGAGATCAATTTTTACCATATAAAAACATTATTGGTCAAGTTATATTAGATAAAAATCCTTCTGTTAAAACAGTCGTTAATAAATTAAATTCAATTTCTGAAGTTTATAGAACTTTTGCAATGGAAGTTTTAGCAGGTGAAGATAATTTTGAAGTTGAACAAAAGGAACAAGGTTGTACATTTCATTTTGATTTTTCAAAAGTTTATTGGAATTCAAGATTACATACTGAACATGAAAGATTAGTTAAACAATTTAAAAAGGGTGAACTTGTTTGTGATGTTATGGCAGGTGTTGGTCCTTTTAGTGTTCCAGCTGGTAAAAATAAAATAATTGTTTTATCAAATGATTTAAATCCTGAAAGTTTTAAATACATGAAAGAAAACATTACTAAAAATAAAGTACAAGACTTTGTTGAACCAATGAATATTGATGGCCGTATATTGATAAGAGATTGTATGAAATATTTAAATGAATTTACAACAACAAAAAATGGAGTAATAGAATATTTAACAATCCATAGAAATAAAAAACCAAAAATTCCAAAGACTGAATCATTTAAAATTGAAATTCCAAAATTTTATAGTCATTTTGTTATGAATTTACCAGATAGTGCTTTAACATTTTTAAATGAATATAATGGTATTTATAAAGATTATGAAGAAGAATTAAAATCATTATCAAATTTTAAATTACCAATGGTTCATACATATTGTTTTGAAAAATTTAGTCCTTTTGAACCTGAACCAACAATGGAAGAATTACATCAAAGATTATTTGAAAAGATGAAAAAAGTTATGGATTATCAAGATTTAAAGTTTGAAGATATTTCATTTCATTTAGTTAGAAAAGTTGCACCAACAAAACCAATGTTTTGTGTATCTTTTAGATTACCTGAAGCTGTTGCATTTAGAAAAGATTACATAAATTAGTTGAATTGAAGTCATAAGCATTATAGTTATCCAATAATTTAATATGTAAATTTTTTTTATTTATTTTTTTTTTTTTTGAATAGAATATACATTGTTGTAGTTATTAATAAATTTTAATATTTCAAGTCACCATCAATATTACTCCAGAAGTCTTCAATATATTTGGTTTGATCAGCCTCTGGAGCACCTCTAACAACTAAATATACTCTATTATCAATTGGAATATTCCATTGACCAACATTACCACTTACAATTCTACCCCCTGTTTCTTCTAAAATAATCCAACCAGCACAAACATCCCAACTTTGACAGCCACCTTCCCAATAAGAATCTAATTGGCCTGTAGCAACATGACAGATGTTCATAGCAGCTGAACCAAAAGATCTAAAACCGTGAATATAACCATGGTCTTTGCTTAATAATGATCTGAAAGCCTTCATTTTAATATCAAAATTTGGACCATCTCTATCAGTACCACCTTCTAATGCAACCAAAGAACTTTGTAAAGTTAATGGTTTTTTTGTTAATTTTGGTAATTTCGTACCATTTAAGTAAGAACCATGATCTTTAATGGCATGGAATAATAAATCTAGATGAGGATTATAGATAACACCAACAACTGATTTTTTATTAATTGTAAAACCTAAAGAAATGCAAGAATATGGGAAATTATGAATAAAATCAGTTGTACCATCAATTGGATCAACAATGAAAGTTGGTTCTTCAGTTAATTTTGTAACACCTTCAACGTATGTTTCCTCACCAATGAATTTGAAATGTGGATATTTGGTATTGATTTTTTCAGATACTAATGATTCAACTAATTTATCAATCTTTGTAACTAAATCTACTGAATTCTTTTTATCATCGAAAGTTTCTTTACCAGATTTTGATTTGATGATTTCACCTGAGTCCTTTGCCAGTTGTATAAGGAAGTCTTTAATTTCTACTAAGTCTATTTCAGCCATTGTGTCTTTGTTTATGATAAGAATAGCTAAATTAATAAATAAATAAAGAAAGAAAGAAAGTAAGAAAAAAATTAAACATGTAAAATAAAATAAAATAAAATAAAATAAAAACTGGAAAGCGGCTGGTGACATTTTTTAAATGTGGCTGGTGTTTCAAAAAAAAAAATAATGAAAATAAAAATTGTTCAACATCAAAAAGAACCTATTTTGGAAAGTCTTCAAGTTCAACTTCACAACAAACAAAACACATATAAAGATGAACGCTCTAACAACAGCAATCAATAATATTAGTAAGAAGACAATAGGTCTTAGATACAAAACAGATTTCAAAAAATTAGCCAAAACTTTCCATGGTCAAGATACTACTCATAAACTATCTCCAAGATATGTAAGAAAAATTAAATTAGGTACTGCCAGACCAGCTATATATCATACATTTGACTGTTTAACAGAATTAACTGATGGTAGTGTTGTCATTAGAAGATCACAATACCCAAAAACTGAACATAGATTATTATTTGATCAAAGAAATAGTGGTGCTTGGAATCCAAGTAGAATTGATTTAGAAGTTGTTGACGCAAGACAAGGTATTAATATCAAGAAATTCCAAGCTAGATATGCTGATTATGATGTATTAGATGTCGTTACAAAAAAGAAGGATGATAATGGTGAAGTTATAGAAGATGAAGGCAAGGTAGATCAAAATGATACTTTGATGGACTTATTAAATGAAGGTTCTGAAAATATTACAACAGGTAAATTACATGTCTACCAAAGAGAAAAGAAGAACAAGAAGGGCAAAGGTAAGAAGAAATAAGTAAAGACTAATGACCATAATTTGTAATTTAATGTTATTTTCCTCAAAAAAAGAGAGATATATTTTCTTAGTTATGTATATAAATTTGAATAGATAAAGAAATATATTTACATTATGATTCAACTACTGGCTATAGTTTAAAACAAAAAAACGAAAAAAAAAACTTTAAATATAACTATTAAAAACTTATAATGTAATCAAATAAGTTAATCTACACCCCTCCTTGTATACTGCACAGGTGATATTACTAAACCTTTACCTTTTCTTGCACCTCTATAAATTGTTTCCAATATATCAATCATATCCTGTTTATTATCTATCACAAAATTCATCTTATTGTTATCACCTGTACCAAAATCACACATCATATGTTTGTTTCTATAAAAAAACATTATTGTCATTGGGTCATATAATTCATACATCTAAATTAAAAATTGTTAGTATTGAATCCCAAATCAAGCTTATTTAAGTCAATTAATACTCACCTCATTAAAATCTTTAACTTCATCAATATCACAAAGGTATATAGCAGCGTAATTGGCAACTTTTTCAGCAATACCAAATAACAATTCATCCATCTTCATACAGTCTTTATCCTTTTTATAATTAATTTTTTGTTAGTAAACCTCAATCATACCAAAAAAACATCAACTAAAAACCCCCCAAAAAAAAACAAACAAACAAACAACAAAAACTTACCCAATCACGACCAAATCTGATAACAACTAGCCTATCATCCTCTATACATATCGAACTTTAGTTAGTATACTGAACGAACATTAACTTTAAAAGAACCATCTTATCAATATTAAACTTACCTGAAATGATGGATTGATCAACATGCCTATTGACATTAGCATTAAAAATGTTAGTACTAAGAATTCCAAAAGATTTCCACAAAAAGATTCAATAGATACGTACCAGCCTGTATGTAAATGAGGTAAGAACACACTACCCATAATTATCTATTCTACTTTAATTTATAACTAATAAGATTAAATTCAGAAAAATGAGGTTGCCCGTTTTTGATTTTTTCAATTGTTTCTTTTAAAAATTATTTCGTCGATGGACAGAATTTTTCAAAAATGTTGACACTTTTTAAAGAAGTTTAAATTAAGAAAACTATCTTAAAGTTCAACCACGTTGTCTTGTTACTCCCCTATCGCCAATAAACTGAGAGGATTATCGTTAAGAAGTTTTAAAGCTTTCTATTCTACAAATCCAAATACAGTTAATTCTATACCAAAAAGAAAAAGGACAAAGATAATGACTACTGTTCCAATTGAAAAACCTGAATTTAATCGTGAAAACTTAGAAAACGTCTTAAAACGTCGTTTCTTCTTTGCTCCAGCTTTCGAAATCTATGGTGGTGTTTCTGGTCTTTATGATTATGGTCCACCAGGTTGTGCTTTCCAAGCCAACATTGTTGACTTATGGAGAAAACATTTCATTTTAGAAGAAGATATGTTAGAAGTTGATACTACTATGTTAACACCATATGAAGTTTTAAAGACTTCTGGTCATGTTGATAAATTCTCTGATTGGATGTGTCGTGATTTAAAGACTGGTGAAATTTTCAGAGCTGATCATTTAGTAGAAGAAGTTTTAGAAAGTAGATTAAAAGGTGATAAAGAAGCTAGAGGTTTAGCTACTGAACCAGTTGAAGATGATGCTGACAAAAAGAAAAGAAAGAAGAAGGTTAAAGAAATCAAAGCCATTAAATTAGATGATGAAGTTGTTAAAGAATATGAATATGTTTTAGCCAAGATTGATGGTTACTCAGGTCCTGAATTAGGTGAATTAATGGTTAAATATAATATTGGTAATCCAGTCACTGGTGATACTTTGGATCCACCAAAAGAATTTAACTTAATGTTTGAAACCGCTATTGGTCCATCAGGTAACTTAAAGGGTTATTTAAGACCAGAAACTGCTCAAGGTCAATTTTTAAACTTCAACAAATTATATGATTTTAACAACAAAAAAATGCCATTTGCTTCAGCTGCTATTGGTAAATCATTTAGAAATGAAATTTCTCCAAGAGCTGGTTTATTAAGAGTTCGTGAATTCTTAATGGCTGAAATTGAACATTTCGTTGATCCAGAAAACAAATCACATCCAAAATTCGAAGAAGTTAAAGATGTTAAATTAAGATTTTTACCAAAAGCTGTTCAAGAAGCTGGTTCAAGTGAACCTGTTGAGTTAACCATTGGTGAAGCTGTTTCAACTAAATTAGTTGATAATGAAACTTTAGGTTATTTCATTGCTAGAATTTATCAATTCTTAATCAAGATTGGTGTTGATGAAAACCGTTTACGTTTTAGACAACATATGAGTAATGAAATGGCTCATTATGCTGCTGATTGTTGGGATGCTGAATTACATTCATCATATGGTTGGGTTGAATGTGTTGGTTGTGCTGATAGATCTGCTTATGATTTAACTGTTCATGCCAATAAGACCAAAGAAAAATTAGTTGTTAGACAAAGATTAGATGAACCAGTTCAAATTACTCAATATGAATTAGATTTAGAAAAGAAGAAATTTGGTCCAAAATTCAGAAAGAATGCACCAATTGTAGAAGAATGGTTATTATCAAGATCACAAGAAGAATTAATTAAATTTAAAGAATCTTTAGAATCAACTGGTAAAATTTCTTTCAAAATTGATAATATTGAAGAAGAATTAGAATTAGATACTACTTTTATTCAAATCGAACAAAGAACAAAGACTGAACACGTTCGTGAATATACTCCAAATGTCATTGAACCATCATTCGGTATTGGTCGTATTATTTATTCCATCTTTGAACATAGATTCTGGAGTAGACCAGAAGCTACTGAAAGAAGTGTTTTATCATTCCCACCATTAGTTGCTCCAACTAAGGTCTTATTAGTTCCATTATCTAACAATGAAGAATTACAACCAATTACTAAAGAAATTTCCAAAATTTTAAGAAAAGAACAAATTCCATTTAAGGTTGATGATTCTGGTGTTTCAATCGGTAAGAGATACGCTCGTAATGATGAATTAGGTACTCCATTCGGTATTACCATTGATTTTGAATCAGTTAAAGATGGTTCTGTCACTTTAAGAGAAAGAGATTCTACCAAACAAGTTAGAGGTGATGTTAAAGATATTATTACTGCTATCAAAGAAATTACTTACAATGGTGTTTCTTGGAC
>JAJMKZ010000521.1:0-12403 GCA_030564005.1 Ruyongia tratensis | reverse complement strand
TAGTAGTAGTAGTAGTAGTAGTAGTAGTAGTAGTAGTAGTAGTAGTAGTAGTAGTAGTAGTAGTAGTAGTGGTAGTAGTAGTAGTAGTAGTAGTAGTGGTAGTAGTAGTAGTAGATTATAAAGAGAAAGTAGAGGACAATCACGGTTTAAAGCTCTTTTAAGGAACACTGAATCCTTTTTAATTTGCAATTCTCAATTTTTTGTGAAGATTTTTTTTTTTTCTTTTTCCTTTCTTGTATAATTTAACATGAGATTTGAATAAAATATAAACAACAAATTACAAAAAGAGTTAAGCGAGTAATTTCGTTGTTTAAAAAATTTGTTAGTAAAAAATTTTTTTAAAAAAAAACTTCTCTATTCTTTTAAAATTCTTGTTCTTTTTCGGGGATAACTGATTTTAATAGCATTTAATAAAACTCTTTAAAAAATCTTTAGGATTGTTTAGACTTTAATTTAATGACTAAGTTTTTTTCACTCCATCCCCCGTCCATTTGTTTCCATTGACTCTGTTTCTCTTGTTCTGTTGTTGTTGATGTTGATGTCTTTTTACTATAGTTAAATAAATTTATGGTAACTGATATAGTAAAATTTTGAAAATTTTAAGCTAAATTGTAATGAAGTATATATGAAAAACTGAATTAAATTTTAAAGGATAGAATGTTATTAATCAATTAAAGTAAATGAAAATCTACAAATTGAATGAAACTCAATAATACAATGAAAGATATATAGTATTAAAATTTATAAAAAAAAAAAAAACTTCAAAAAAAAAAATTCAAAAAAAAAAATTCAAAAAAAAAAATACTCAAAAAATAATAGAACAGTAATTAAATAAAATGAATGAATAGTTTAAAAAATAAATAAATAAATAAATAAAAAAGTTTAGTTATTTTATAAATTTAATTAAAGTGAATGAATGAATGTATAATATGCAAAAATAAAATAGAATAACCAGTAGAAATGGAAAACAAAAGTAGCAGCAAATAGCAAATTAAATTAAAAGGTCAAACTAATTAAAAGTTATTTAGTTTAATTAGTTTGACATGCAAAGAAATGAATGATTGTAAAAAATAAAAATAATCACTTTTTTAAATGATTTTTGATGGGTGGAATAAAGTTCTTTCTTTAGTTTTAGTAAACATTGTAATACTTCCAGTTGGTGATGATGATGATGATGATGATGAAGTTATATCAGATCTTCTTTTGACTTGTTCTTGACCTTCAATAGCGAATTCAACAGGTTTCTCATCATTTATAGTAGAAGTAGAATGAGGATTGTTTAAAGAAGATAAAAGATTAAAGTTAATTGGAACAGCTAAAGCAACAGTGGTGTATAAGATTATATTTGATAATTGCATTTTATTTTTGGATATTAGGGGTATTGATATTTTTGTATATAATAATGAAGAGAAAGAGAAAGAGAAAATGTAGAGAAGGAAGAAACAAAGATATTTATATTAAATTGAACACATATTAAAATAAAATAAAATAAAATAAAATAAAATAAAATAATTTTTTTTTGAAGGAAACATTGACATTCTCGCTTAAACAAGATCTAAATTCATTATTGCTTTATAATGCATATTCGTTTAGTAAATTTGATCTTCTATGCAAAGATGTTTAATAATTCCTCAAATTTTGAAACAAATGGAAGCTTCTTGAAAATGCTTCTTTGCTTTTAGAGGCCTTAGGTTACCGAACGGAAGTAGATCATTTTGTTGTTACAAACTTTAAAGGTATTGATTGTAAAGGAAGTGTGGATTATAACAACAATTAAATCCTAATACAAAATTTAAAAAAAAATATATTTAAAAACTCTTGCATCCAAAACAAAAAAAAAGAAGAAGAAGAAGAAGAATTAAAAAACTTAACGAGAATTTTTTTGCTTTTTTGCGTAGAAAGCAAGAGTATATTCTTTTTATAATTGACTTTGAATAGAGGAACAGCAGAATATTATTTTATGTGCTCTTGTTTGCTTTAATATGGAGTAGTCTTTCGTCTTTGTATTTACTTTACACACTAACAGCTGTTGTTATGTTGTTACCTTTATAGATTCATAAAATATTTTGTATGGTTTACAATTTTGTTTTTTTTTTTAGCTCTTTGTACAGGCCTGTTTATAATTTTTAAAATGTTGCTCTTTGAGGAAATGAAACTTCAAATTTCAAAGTAAACATTTTTTGGTTTTTGTGTATAGAAGATATAATATAGAACTTCATACCTTAAGATCGTAGTTCCTCATCAATAATTTCGTTCCATGTCAAGTGTAATAATATCTTCTATTGCTCAAGGTTTTTCTGCTCATTTCTTTCTCTCTTTTTCATAGTGGAAAATTGGAAAAAAAAAAAAGAATATTCTGCGTTTTCTTTTTCTGTATGAAATATATTCTTTTTATAGATCTGATTTTATGTCTTTAATTAAAAAGTGTAGAGTTGCCAAATTTCAAAATTATTAATATTTAATTATTCAGTTTACATATTTCAATTAGAAATTACACAGATTTTTTAACGATTTTTTGGGATCTATTATTGTACATTTTTTAAAAGGAGTTTTCTTTTAATTTGATTTCCTATTAAAGTAATTATCTTGAAAATCAATCATATATTGGTCACATCTGTTAAACAATTTAGACAGCTACTTGTCACTTATCCATTATACCATTTACTTTAATCTTTAAAGATCAAGAAAGTTCAAAGGAGACATAAAAATTTAGTTTTATTATGTGTTTTTATGTATCTAAATTACTCACTTCTTTAAATCTTTAATTCATCCTCAATGTTTATTTCATTAAATTGCTAATTGAACTTTTTATAATTAAAGATTTTTACATTTGTTGTTTGTGTATTACACTACTATTATAATCCCATAAGATCTTCTTAAATCAATTGTAATTAATTTATTTAAATCTTATCTATAGTGTAGCCACATGTCACATGATATTCATGTCGCCCGTAATATTACATAATCTCTTTTCTTTTTTTTTTTTTTTTTTTTTTTTTTTTTTTTTTTTTTTTTTTTTTTTTTTTTTTTTTTTTTTTTTTTTAAAGAGAAAAATTTAACGTATAAACAAATAAAAAGCAAAAAAAAAAAATAACATAAAATAAAAATAATCAAAGATATTTTAATGAACTTAATATAGATGTGGCCACAGAAAGATGGATTAGGTCCTCTAATATCTTATGGGTTGCAAGGCTCTAAACTTTATCTGTCTCAATATGATGAATCCCCTTTATTATCCCCCAAAATTAACAATAATAATAATAATAATAATAATAATAATAATAATAAAAAAAAAAATAATAACAACAATAGCAGGAAGAAAAAACCTAAAACAAAGAATGATTTTAATGATTTTAATGATTTTAATGATGATGAATATGATGAATATGATGAAGATGATGAAGATGATGAAGATGATAGTGACATAGACTATAATAATTTTGATTACCATATAATAGAAAATTCTTTACAAACTATATATCAACCTGATTCTTTAAATAATGATGATCAAAATAATGTTTCATCAACAACAACAACATCATCATCATCATCTTTTAATTTAAATCCATTTAATCAAAATAAAGAAACTGATTTATTTAACGATTTATTCTTACCAAATCAAATTATTGAAAATATTTCTAAAAATGATTTAACTTTTAATTCAAATTTAATTTATGATCCAAGTTATTTAAGTTTAATCAAAATTGGTATAATTAATTTTAATAATAAGATAACAAAAATTATTTGTTTCCCAATTAATAATAATAGAGATTTAAGTATAAATATTTTAAATTTTGATTCAAAATTAAAATTAAATTTAGATAAAATTAATTATCAAACTATAAATTCACCAAATTTAAAAAATTTATTTATAATTCCATTAAATTCAACAATAAAACAAATTGAAATTCCATTTAATAGATCATTTTTAAATAATTCTGATGATTCAAAATCATTTACAAAATTTATTTATGTTAGAACTGAAATTTCTTTTATTAGATTATTAATTAATACAACAATAAATTCTTATCTTAAATTTGAATTATTATTTGAAAATGATTTACAAATTTTTAATGAAATTGTTAATTTTCAATTTAATTCTTTTGATTCAACAAAAATTGTTTTAATTGATAATTTTTCAAATTTTAAAATTATTGAAATAACAAGAGGTATTAATAAAAATGAAATTACAATCATTAAAATTATTGCAACTTTTAATACTTTAAATAATCAAAATTTAACAGATTTATCAAAATTTAAAAAATGTGAATGGATATCATTAAATTCTTTTATAATTTTATCAAGATCAAATTTAAAAAAAATTGAAATTGATTATAAAAATAAAAATTTAAAATTTATTAATTTAATTCAATCATCAATTAATTTAAAAAATAATTTAAGAGATTTTAAATTAATTAATTCAAATTTATCTTTATTATTAACTTCAAAGGAATTAATATTTATTAATATTTCAAAAAATCAATTTAAAAGATGTTTAACTTTTAAACATTTTTTAAATTCAATTGATACTTCTTTAAATTTAAGTTCAATAAATTTATCAAATAATAATAATTTATCAATTTTAATTTCTTCAAAATTAAATAATTCTTTATTCTTTTATCAATTTAAATTAGATCAAGAAAATGATTTTTTAATTTCATTAAATTTTAATCCAATTTTATTAAATATTAATAAATTTATTAATAATGATCATCAATATAAAAATGGTGAAAATGATGATGATAATGATAATGATAATTATAATGATAATTATAATGATAATTATAATGATAATGATAATGAGAAAGATTTTGATGAATCACAAGTTAGAATAGTCAATTTAGAGTTAATATCATTAAATAAAGAAATTGATCCAAATAAAGATGTTGATAGACCAAAAGGTGTTGAATTAATTGAAAATTATAAAGCTTTTGCTTTATTTATTTTAACAAATGATTTAAAATTTAAAAAATTAATTTTATCAAATTGCCCAAAAAATTGTTTAATTGATTTGGATTCTTCAATTATTAATTCTTCAATTATTAAACCTTTAAAAAGAAAAAAGAAAAGATCATCTTCATTTGTTGAATATATTAATTATATTAATTCTAAAAAAAATAATAATAATGATACTGAAGAAGAAAATATTGGGAAAAAAAAACAATCAAAATTATTAAATAAATTTGATTTAATTAAAAATATAACTGAAAATTTATTTAATTCATCATCCAAAAACATTAAGAATAATAATAGTAATGAAACATTACAAGATGAAATTAATAAAATTCAATCATTTGCTGATCATTTAAATATATTAAATCAAAAAGATAATGCACCATCATCATTATATGAAATTTGCTTAAAAAATTCAAGATTAATATCAAGAAATAATAGTAATAATAATAATAAATTAATTAATGATGATAAAATATTTCCAAAATTAAATGATTTTGTTTTAATGGATCAAATGTTAATTGATCTTTATCAATATTCGATCTCAAATGAAATTTATTTAAATAATGATTTTACTTCATTAATTAATCAAATTTTTAATTTAAAAATTTCTTCACAAGATAATGATTTAAAGATTAATTCATTAGAAAAATTAAAAAAATGTTTAAAATTTGATAATGATGATGAAATTGATAACTCAGTTATAATGGAATTAGGTTTATCTTTGAGTTTAATAATTGATGATGAATATCTTTCAAATAATTTAGAATTAATTAAAGAATCTTCAACTTTAAATCCAAATCATTCTTCTTTAATGAAAAAAATTATTCATGATTGGGATAATGAAGATGAATTTTTAAATTATTTTGATGATTCAAATTTAAATCATTTAACTCAAAATCGAGATCAAACTCAAACTAAAAGCTCAAACTCAAAATTTAATAATATAAACAATAGATTACGTCAATCTCAAGTTAGATCAAATCCAACAGTTAGAATCAATACTACTCAACAACCTTCTCAATCTCAATCACAATCAATTTTTCAACCTCAATCACAATCTCAACAATATTCAAATTTACTTTCACAAAAATATGCAAGATCTCAACCAATTACATCAAATTTATCAGCTTCAACCAAAAAGTTTGCATCTCAATTTCAAAGCCAATCATATTCTCAATCGCATTCACAGACTCAATCATCACAGCATAAAAAGAAGAAAAAGAGAATTCAAGGTTTTGGTTAATCATTCTTTTTTCTCTTCATAATATTTAATATGATTACCTTTTTTGGAGATTTTTATTTTAAAAAGAAGAACTACATTTCATAAACTGATATGAACCTAATTTATTTGTTCTTATATTTTTTCTGTTATGGATAATTGTTATTTATTACTATATACAAAAATTATTTTATAATATAATATTAAAATCGTTCATTATTTTTTTTTAAGAAAAGTGAAATCATATATATTTTTTTATATTGTTAATCGTAGAAATCATGTATAGTATAAAGAAATGTTTAAATTAAATCTGAGACTTGATCAACCAATTTTTCAGTTATACCTTCAAATTCATGTTTAAATTCATCAAGAATTTTATGTTTAATATCAATATTTTCTTCTTCAGCAATTTGACTAGAACTAAAATCTAATTTACCTTTCTTAACCATACTTGTTAATAATTCATAAATAACTTGAGCACCGGCTAATGAAGTAACTTCTTGAACATCATATGAAGGACTAACTTCAACAACATCACCACCAACTAAGTTTAAATCTTCAATTTTTCTTAAAATTCTAATTAATTCTCTTGTTAAAAATCCACCAGCTTCTGGGGTACCTGTACCTGGAGCTAAACCTGGATCAATACAATCAATATCAATACTAATGTAAACTGGGCGGTCTTTTGGAACTCTTTTTAAAATTAAATCAACAATACCTTGAACACCAATGTCCATAATTGCATCAGCTTCAATTCTTAAAAATCCTTGTTCATCATCATCATCATAATCTTCGGTGCTTGTTAATCTTGTTCTTAAACCAACATGAACATTTGTATCATTTGAAATTAAACCTTCTTCATGAGCCATCCAAATCATTGAACCATGAGTAAATTGACTTTGTTCAGAATTCCAAAATGATGGATATTTATCAGGTTTCCAAGTATCTAAATGAGCATCAAAATGAATTAAAGTAACTGGACCATACTTTTTCTTCAAACCTCTTAAAGCAGGTAAAATAATTGAATGATCACCACCAAGCATTAATAATCTTGGAATACTATCACCATCTGGAGTTGTATGATTCAATAAAGTTTCATAACCTTGAGTCATTTGTCTAACAGCAATTGCATTATCCATTGGAGTAATTGGGACATCACCACAATCAATAACTTTAGCCCAATCGTTATATGGATTGATACCAGCTCTATGATTATAAGCTCTACTTGATGTTTGACGTTGTGAAGCACCTCTAATAGCTCTTGGACCAAATCTTGCACCTGGTCTATAAGTTGTAGCAGTATCAAATGGGAAACCAATAATAGCAATATCATAATCTTCTTCTGGTTCAACAAGACATTGTTTGAATGGAAGATGAGCAAATGAATTAACACCAACAAATGGGAAACTTTCACCCCATAGTTCATCTAATGTAGGTTCTTTAACTAAATTATCAGAGAAATAATGACTACCATGATTTTGGATAGCTTCAACAGATATTAAAGAAGCTGCAATTGATAGTAGGGCAGTAACGCTTAGTTTCATATTAATATGGATCTGTGTAATAAATAAAATAAAGGAGAATACCTCTAGAAAAGTATATAGTAACAGAATAAAACAAAGTAGAATAAAGCAAGATAAGATGGACTTTATATAGAAAAAAAAAAATTATGTTATTCAGCAATCCCAGGAATTTGTTACCGGATTAGGAAGGTGTTAAGTATGTATATTCCGAGCTCCAAAAGATTAAAAATGTAAATGACACAAATTAAATTAAATTAAATTAAATTAAATTATAGAATATGGGATGAAATGGAATTCTTATTGTGCTGTTATTGATGTTATTTGTGATCTTTGAAACATTTAGAAAACTTCATTACTGTTGTCCCTCAAAACGGAAATGATAAACTTATCTAATCCTGTCCACCTATTACTCATAGTTAAGACAAGACAAGTTGAATAAAATATGAATGTGAAAATCATATATGAAGAAATTATTATTGAATAAATGCAATATGCGACAATGGTTATCATCTTCAACACGTTATCACTAATGGCACAATATTGTATAAATGTATTATTGTATTCATATTTGAAGACTTGATAAAATTTGTATAAAAGTGTACTTGTATCATAATTTGAATTTACATAAAATTCTATAATATCATTGGAGATATCTGCTGTAAATGTAGATGCTGATAATAAACCTTTAATAACTCTTAACAATAATATTGGGAAAAGACCTAATGCTATTATATCTGATAAAGCTCTGCAAATAGACATGATTCTATTTCTTCTATTGAGATTACCACGTAAATTATTTAATGTATTGACATTGACATTGACATTACCATTATTGTTATTATTGTTATGTTGTTGTAAATTTAATGGTAATTGTTGTTGAATATTAGGATCTTGGATTGAACGAGGACGAAACAAATCATTAGTTGCTGTCAGTATATCATTAGTTAAACTTTCAATTAAAGGATCTAGTTGTACCTGGTAATCTCCACCTGTTTGTGGATCATATATACGAACAGTTTCAACTTCAGCTTCATCATCGTCATCATTAGCTTCTAATTCTTCTTCACTGTCTGTATTATTAGTTTCAATATCTTCATTAATAACTTCCTCAACTCCATTATTTGTAAATGCTTCATCCGTTATAGTATCACTAATATTGGTTTCATCGTCTCCACTCTGTATATTGACGGGCAGAATGTTTTCCCTGTGATACCATGCAAATCTGAATGCCATGTTGTTCTATAGGACCTGTTGATGTCTCCTGAACTCCAAAAATAAAAATAAAAATAAAAATAAAAATAAAAATAAAAAAAATAAATAAATATATTAAAGCCGGGTTAACTCCGTTTAATTTCACGAAACCCGATTAACACCGTAAGCGACTTACAATTTCCTCTTTTGGAATTTATAAGCTGAGGGTTTGATAAGAGAGAAAAATAATAGAAATTAGAAAATAATGAAATCAAAATCTTACAAAAACATCTCAAATTTGAGCTAACTTCTCTTCTTTTACACTCTTTGTGGCTTGATCATCATGTCCAACAAGATTTACCAATACCACTCAAATATCTATGAGAATGTCATCTTCAAATTAGAGCTAGGTGAAAAGAAAAATAATGGGGAGCAATCTGATTTAAATGGGTTAGATTCTAATTATATAAATGGTCAACTAGTTAACTCATACAACAATAATTTAAGACGTCCAAAGGCACAAAGATCCAAGGGTGGTTGTTTCAACTGTAGAAAGAGAAAGAAAAAATGCGATGAAGTTCACCCATCTTGTAAATCATGTTCACAAAGATGTATTGAATGTATCTGGCCATCAAAAGAAGTTCCAACTCTTCCAAAGGATTACAAAATTCCAAAACCTGATGAAAAACTATTGAAAATAAAGAGATCTGGTAACTTTATTGAGTTTGGATTCAATAAAACAGTTGGTAAAATTGGTATGATTAGTAAATCTAAAATAGATATTGATCCTTCGGCCATCATAACTGCATCATCATCATCCCTTTTATCATCCTTGCCAAAATTGACACCAACACATAACATCAACATCAACATTAACAACAACAATAACATTAACAACAACAATAACAGTAACAATAACAATAATAATGACTTTAATAATGACTTTAATAATGACCAATTTAACATACCAAGTACTTCCAATAATGATACTTTTGATAATGAAATTCAAAATAATATCAATTTTAGTCCTAATAAAACAGATTTTAATCTTACATTTACTAAAGGATCAAAAACAAATTCACCATTTAATAAAATAGATACACCAAAACTTGAACAAAATGAATATGATATGGATGTCTTCAAGATTTCACAAACAATATTAAAAGATCTTCAAGGTTTAAGAGAATTAAATGATATTGAAAATGGTATTAATAATTATGATGAAGTAGATTCATTTGATGAGGAAGAAGAACTCTTAAAATTTACTCATAAAGATAATGATTTCAATAACAATAATGATCTAAATATAAATGTTGATATTGATTCAGAATGTGACATTCTATTAAATAAAAACAACAATAATACTTATTCAGATCCACATATAACAGTAATTGGTGAATATGAAGAATATAAATCATTAGATGAGGATGTTAATTATTTTCCAGCTATTGGTTTAAACCAGAGATCAAAAATTTCACCAAAGATAAATAGTGATGAAAGATATATTATGATTGCTGTTTCATGTTTTATTAAAAATGTTAATGTTCAACATACACACCCTTCATTAACAACTACTGCTAATTTTGTTCCTTTCCTATTTGATAATGAAATAATGAGAAATGTAATGGCAACTTGTGGTTGTTGTTATTTGATGAATGATAGTAATCCAGAGATGAGACAAACTAGTGTTACAAAATATAAAAAGACTTCTGAAATGTTAAAATCTTATATTAGATCAAAAGGTGAATTAGTAATGTATCAAGATAACTGGATTAGTGCTTGTTTCCAATTATTACATATAGTTTCTAAATTACTTAGTGATAATGGAACTGATTTTGCATCAAATTTAAGATATACTTATGAAATTGTTAAGAGAAAATGTGCTAAACGTAATGAAGGCTATATTCATCATAATGAAGATGACGAAGATGCAGATGAAGAACTAAAAGAAGCAGCTGTTTACAATGATTATATTGATTCAAGTTTAAATGATGAGAAAGCAATTTTTATGGAGATTGAAAGTGTTAGTGAGAGAAGTGAAAGTGATAATTCTAGTATTAGATCAAGTATCTCAAGTGCTTCAAGAACTCGTAAACATCAATTAGAACATGAAAATCCATATTTCTTCAATCAAAATTTTAATAGACTTATTGTTGATAGTTTTGTCTATCATTATTCAGTTTCAATATTAACTACAAAAGATTTTTCACAATTGATTAATCCATATGTCTTATTTAAAGATTTGAATAATAATTTAAGAACACCATTATATCAATGTGAAGTAAGATGGATGAATAATCCAGTTTTGGGTGCATCATTAGAGACTTTAGAATATGTTGCTAAAGCATCATATTTATGTAGATTAATGACAGCTGATTCCACAGAAGAAGGTATGAAACATGTTAGAATAAAAGCAAAAGAATTGTATGAAGAAATTGATTCAGTTTATGTTAGTGATGAAGATGAAATTCCATTAGATTTAAGAATTAATTATCCTTCAAAATATGCATACTTAAGAGATAGTATTGCTGTTGGTACAATTACAAAAATTGCTTGTAAAATTTTGTTAAGGAAGATTTTAATAATGGAAATTACAGAAGAAGATTTCTTAATTCAACAATCATTAAGTCGCGCTCTTGAAATTTTACCAAGAATACGTGGAACTACTGTTCAAACTATTTCAACATGGCAAATGTTGATTTGTGGTATTTGTTGTATCCATAATTATCAAAGAGATATTATTATTAACCATTGTGAAAGTATAGCAAATGTTAATAATGGTTATAATTATATCAATACAGTGAAGAATGCTTTATATATTTCATGGGATATTAATCTTCACAACTCAGGCGTTGACTACAATAGAGGTCTAGATGTCTTATTCGATAGACGTGTGTTAGATACTATTATTATCTAAGGGTTGGAGATATCGTTTTAGGAACAGCTGAAGTCAATTTTTATTGTTAATCTGAACTCATCGATTAAATTAGTAGATTTGAAATAGTATTTATATTTTGAACAAATTTTATATAAACTTCAAATTTTTGTGTATAGGATAAGAGAAATCCATATTTTAATGTGTCTTGGTCATATAATGTAGTATTAAACTTCAGATATCAAAAATTAAAAAGACAGTTACCAATTTATGATATCAATCTCAGAAAATCTACTAGCTTTTGTGTACTCCTAAAGTTATGTTCTATAGTATGTTTGTTAGTTGATGTTTTCTAGTTTAATGGAAACTGAAAAAAGAAAATGTCAAAAGTATCAATCTACAAACAATAATTAATAAACTGGAAATATTTTATCAAGTTAAATCTGTCCCCACAAATCTGTAGCCTGATTTCCTATTCCAGTATATCTAATCAACATATATTGTGCAGATGTTGGTGTATTCTACTTTAATATTAAACAAGAAAGCCCTAATGAGCCCTAACAAAATTACGTAATTTCTGATAAATAAATTGACAGAATTTCAACGTGAAAAAACTCCAATAAAAAAAAAAAAAAAAAA
>JAJMKZ010000520.1:0-12443 GCA_030564005.1 Ruyongia tratensis | reverse complement strand
GATTTACCTAATAAATTAGCAAAAGTTTTAGTTCCAGATAGATATATTTTCAAAACTACAAATGCTGAAAGACAATTAACTTCACCAGCTGGTTTACAAGATAGAATTGATGAAACTGTTAAAAAATTCACAAATGCAAGATCTTTTGTTAGAGCAAGTGGTACAGAAGATGCTGTCAGAGTTTACGCTGAAGCTGCCACTCATGCGGAAGTTGAACAATTATCAAATGAAATCTGTGATTTAGTAAAGAATTACTAAAAATAAAAAAATTTTTATTTATTTGTTTGTTTTGAATTTTGAGTTGAAATCTTTCTTTAATTGTTCTTTTATAACTATTGGGTAATTTCTAATAAAAAAATCATGATTGATAGTATTTTTTTTTAATATTGTAAGCTTTCTGAATTCGTTAATTTAAATAGGCTCTCATACAATATCAACATATTAATTTTTGATTTTGATCACGTGCTAACGGAGATAATTAATTTCTTGAAGAGAATAGTGGTAGGTACTTTAAAATTTTTACCTCAATTAAAATAAAATTCTAAATTCTCTTAAAATTTCGAAATTTCTTCTGTGTAATGCCAATAATATTTTTAAGTTTAATACTCGAATACTATGAAAACCTGACTACTATTACTCTTATTTTGGTCGATTTATGTTTATTTTTAATTGTTTTGATGCAATTTTATCACACCCCGAAAAAATATAAAAGTGTGGGAAAAATATGATTGTAAATAAAGCCTTACTATTGTTGAAGTTTACACTGAAATGTACAAAATTAATCTGTAATATTTTATATATTAAATAGGATAAATCTAAAAAAAGTACAACTAAATAAATTATCTAACTTTGGATTGAATGTTATAAATGAATAAATAAATAAATAAATAAATAAATAAAAAAATATTATAAAAAGAAGCAAATGAATTGAATATTTAATCTATTGTTTTAATTCCCCTTTATTCTCTCTTTTTTCTGCCCATATCACACCATATTTTAGAGGAATAATTAATAAAACTGTTGAAATGAAACCAATACCTGCTATTAAAGTAAATGTTCCACCAACACCCATACTTGCAGTCATATGACTTAGAACACCAACGAATAAAGCACCAGCTAAACATCTTGTTAAATTGACTGCTGAAGTTGCACCTGAACCATTTGATGGATAAAGATCCACCAATAATGTTGTATTAATACCTGTAGTTGCCATACAACCAAGACAAACAAAGAATTCACTTACTAAAATAGTAGCAATGTTTTGTTTTGTTGAAAGACACCAACCATACATTAATGCGAAACCATCAGTAATTAAAACATACGGGAAAGCAACCATAATTCTTGATTTAACAATATTGAATCTACCTTTATTATTATCAATGTTTTGTAAATATTTTGCATATTCTCTTTTATATGTATAATCCAATAACCTACCACAGAAAAAGGATCCAATTAGACCACCAATACCAGCAGGTATATAACAAATACCAATAGTCATAACTGAATAACCATATTCTTTTGATAATTCATTACTTAAAGCCGTTAATAGAATTGTCCAAAGACCAAAGTGAATAGCACCATTCATTAAACAAATCAATAATTCTGGACATTTAATAATTCTGAAAGGTGTAAAAAAATCTATAGGTTTTTGATTTTCTAAAGTTTCATAATTTGGATCTTTAATTTGATAATCATTATTTTTTTTCAATTTAAAAAACATTAGAGGACAAGTATCTATAAATTTAACAAATTTATTTGAATCTCTCAAATTATTATATAATGGAATTATTGAACCATTACCAACGATAGATCTTTTTGTCTCTGGTAATAAAGCCAAAGTAATAATTAATTCAACACCACCACATATTGTTAAAAACCAAAAAATAACTCTCCAATTATTATTGAAACTTGATAATAACGCAGCACCAATTAAAGAACCAAAAGCTTGGCCCATTAATGTTAAACCTGAATTTAGACCAACAAAACTACCTCTTTCATGTCTCTCTGTAATATCACCAACTATACCAGCACTTATTGGAACAATAGGACTGATTCCAACTGATTGAAGACATCTCAGTATAACTATTGTTGGATAAGTTTGTGCTTCAGCTAAACCACAAGAAGATGCAATATATACTAAAAGACATATTAAAATCACTGGTCTTCTACCGTATCTGTCTGCAAATCCTGCGAAGAACATTGGTGCTATAGCTTGTGCAATCATATAAACTGTAACTGATACATTGACTAAGGCTTCATCTATTTCAAAATCTTTTTCTAAAATTTGTAAAGCTGGATAATAAATTGGTGAACCAATATTTGACCAAGTTGATAATGTACCACCTTGAATAATGATAAAAAATCTTTCCTTTTGCGAGAAGATAGAAAACTTTGTCTTTGGTTGTTGCTGTTCACCATCATCTACTTCTTTATCTGACTCATATGCCTCTTCATTTATATTAAAATCAATCCCATTTTCATCTTCTCCATCACGTTTCTTCTCTATCTGAGTGGTAGTTCTTGTATATGGTACTGAATCTTCATATTTCTCGTCCCTGTTTTTGAAATGAGAGTGCTGAGACTCAGCTGTGGTATAGATCGAACGGTTTCCTTCCATAATGACACTCTACTCTGAAGCTCTGACACTTATTTGACACAAAAAGAACCATCAAAAACAAAAAAGTGAAATTAAGAAATTAAAGAGCCCAAAAAATAGGTTTATAAGACTTTTTATATTATTTCAAAGAGTTTAAAAGTTCTGTCATTTTTTTAAAATCTTTCCGGACATCAGCCACGTGATGTTTCGTACAGATGTTACTGAATAGTGAATACCTTGAATTGATTGAAGTAAATAGCAATTAGTTTGTAAATTGTATTCATTACAAATTAAATTTTTTTTTTAAATCATACATAATAATATAACCAGTAAATCTTACAATTTTTAAAGGGGAAAACCTGAAGCCAAAATAAAATTTGTTATTTAAAGAACAATGAACCAAAATAATAATAATAATTGAACTGAATTTAAATGCTTAAACTAAAATCAATAAAGAAGTTAGCAAACATAATAGACCATCAGTTCTGGTTTTGCTAACATTTGAACCTTTTCACGTCCACGTTCTAAGAACCTATCTAATTCTTTTTTACTTAATTGAAAATTATCTCCAACACAACATTCTCTATCAAATTTTTCATTCCAAAATTCTTTTAATGATTTATGAGAATTCTTTTAAACAACTACGAAACCCATCTTCAACCCCTAAATGACATAAATTTGCAAACAATAATTCTTAAAGTTTTGAGTGTTTTAGTGTACTCTTCGATTTCAGTAGATAAAATGACAGAATTACAACTGGTTTTATAATAGTCACGTGAATATTGAACATCTGAACACCACTTATATTATATTAGCTACTATTAATTTGAGAAGAGTTTGGCTATTAAAGGTTGTTGCTAAGTTTAAAACTCTCGTTCTCTCAGTCTTTAGGTTGTATATTTTTACAATCTACATTACGTATACTAGACTTCATAACCAGAAATCATCATACCTTTTGAATACCAAAAGTACACCAACCAACTTTCTAATGTGTCTATTTCCTCAAGCGGTTCATTATACAACAACTACTGATTATGAAGTATTTGTTGACGCTGAAGAAGATTTCTTCGAAGAAACTTTAGATGATATTTACGAAGATGCTATTGAATTCATTGATGATGAAGAACAAGAAATTTTTGATGCTTTATCTGAAAAGTCAAAAGTGTTAAAATCAATTCTAAAGAGTAGTAACAGTGATCCTGTATCAAAGATAAAATTAAGTGATTCAAATACATGTCAACCACCTACTGATTGAGCATTAACTAATGCCAGCAATTTTGTTTACATGTTTGTTCAATCCAATAGAATTCACAACTATTCAATAACACCACCACCTGCAATTAATAGCATATATGAAGAATTTAAAAGTTTTGAAGAAAATTTTGAACAAGTTCTAATTGGAATTGGTTTGTATGGAGCATATAAAATTGAAACTTTAAACTCTGATAATATTAGAAATGTTGAAAATTTATCATTTGATGAATATTTTTTAAGAATTCTATAAGAGGAAATTAACCAATAGATTAGGTTGCTGTTCAGACTTAAATTCAGTTATTCAATATGAAAATTTCAAATCTTTAATCCATATAATGATCTTGAAAATGAAAATGAAATGAAACAATTTATACTAGATTACAATTGCAGTTTTTTATTAGGAATTTTAAATTTTTTAATTTGCTTAAATTCTGATGATAAATTGTATTATTTAAGAAATTTTATAAATATTAAATCTAATTTGATTGGATTAAAACAAGATTTTAAAAAAAGTTTTGAATCATTATTAGAACTAATTAATGGTAATTCAATGGATTATAATTCCAATCTTTGTGAAAAATCAAATATTGAAATGTTAAAAGTAAATGAGATTTTAAAATTAATTATGAAAAGTACAAATAATAGTCAATATCAACATTTTGAAATGATTTTACCTTTATTAATTCTTGAATCATCATCAACTAACAGTATAGATGATCTTTTTGATTCAGCTGATGATTAATATTAAACGTCTATTTTGTTAATAATAAGGCTGAGTATTATTTTGATAAAATGATACCCAGTTTAGAGAGTTTAGCAGATTATTGTCTAATAAATTTATTTAACAAAAATTTTAATAAAGAATGTTTTGATTTATTAACAAACAATCATATAGTTGATTCTAGTTGTTTAATTTATTATTTAAATCAAGATTATAATCCTTTATTAAATCAACATCTTGAAACAAAAATTGATTATCATAAAGATGATTTAGATTTAATTAATGCAAAGAAAGATTGGCAAAAGTTGATAACTTTAAAACTTTTTAGATTTGATTATAGATCATTTAATAAAAGATTTGATTTATTTAATAATTTAATTAAATATTTAAAAGTTGAAAATTCAATTAATATTAATTTAACAAATTTTCATTTCCCAAATTTAATTAAACTTAATTTAAAAAATTCAAATATTGATTTAGAATTAATGAAGAATGTTAATATGATTAATTATATTTTCCCAAATTTGAAAGAATTTGAAATATCAAATTATAATAATTTTATTATATTTTCCAGTAATTAATTCAATTTCAAAATTAACAATTCATGGTGTTAATATGACTCTAGGTTTACATTTCCACTATAATGATCATGATTTGCAATATATTCCAAATGAATTTGATGGCTCAACTTTGGATGATTCTATAATTCAACGATTTTCATACTTTAATGGTTTTGTACATCGTTATGGGTTTAATAATGTTAGTTATGTTACTAATAAATCATCACCAAAAGAATTTAATAAATTGTTGAGATATCCAATTAAATTAAATGATAGACTTGATTCGAAATTCAAATAATGTTTGGTAATAATCCATTAAAAGATTATGATTATTCAAGTTTAAAAATAACTGGATCATTCTGTCAAGCATTAATTGATGAAGAAAAAATCTTTTTAAGAAATTGTCCAAGGATATATTTTAGTTTTGCTAAGGTTGTACAAAATATACTGAATTTTTAAGAAATGAAAATGAAGTTTTAAGAAATAGGGAATTTAAATTAGAGAAGAATAAAATTTATTCTGATTTCAAATTAAGAATTATGAAATGGATGGAGTTAGATTTATTGAAAAAAGTTAAAAGTATTGAACTTAAAATTTCAAATAATACAGATGATGCTCTTGATAAAAATAGTTCATTAATTATTGAATTTGAAAAAATATAATTGAATAAATATAGTTGAATAAATATTCATTTATTTATTTCCAAATTGGTCTTTCCTCTAATCTTGAAACTGATCTACCATATGATAAACTTGTACTACTTCTATAAGTTATTGGAGTTGGCTCAGGAATCATAGATCTTCGTTTCATCGATGTAGTTGATCTAATGGGTGTTTGTGGTATCATTGAATGTCTCTTTGGTTTTGTTTCATTATTTTCTTTGATTGAATTTAAATATGTGGATGTAGTTGATGAAGATGAAGATGAAGATGATCTTGATGATGATATCGAAGAAGAAGGTCTTTCCATAAATGAATGTGATAGTCTAGATGAAGGTCTTGGGATTCTTGATACATTTGTTGATGATGGTATTGGAATCTTTGAACTTCTAATTTTATTTGTAATTATAGATTCTTTTGGTTTTGTTATTGTTATTGGATTTTTAGATGGTGAAATTTCCTCAATGATTGGTTCTTCAAATCCAAGACTTTTATTTAATATTTCTGTTGTGTGATCAAATTTAGTTAATGTTGGTATATTATTCATTATTAAAGTATTATCGTTAAATTTTGATTTTTTAAGTTGATTTAATTTTTGACTATCACATAAAACATTATTGGATGTTGAAGAAGTTGAATTAGTCTTAATATTAGATGTAGATGATGAAGTTGAAGATTTTTTTATTGAAGTTGGATTTGATTCAATTAAAATTGGTTTTAAATTCATTTTACTCATAAAGAATTGACCATATTGACTCATTCTTTTTGAATTAATATTTGATTTTATTGGAGTTTCAAATTCATTTAAGACTTCATTTAATACATCTTCATTATTTTTATCTGCTGAAGTATTATGATGTGGATGGTTTTTAAATTCTTTTAAATTTTTCAATAATATTGGTGATATAGTTGTTGGTTTTGAATTATCTTTTTTAAATATTTGATCAGTTTTTGAACCATCTTGAATTGATAATTTATCAAAGTTTAAAGAATCTAAATTTTCATCATCATCATTTGTTAATAATTCTTTTTCATTAAATTCAAATATTTCATTTGGGAATTTTTCTTTTAAAATTAACCAATTATTTGCTAAATTATTTAAATTATTAATTAAATTAAATTCAATTAAATTTTCATTAATTGCTTTATTTATAATTAAAAAAGAATTTTCAATAATAATAATTTGTAAATTTATTTTTTTAAATATTTTTAATTTTAAATCAATATGATTAATCAATGATAATTTTTGAAATTCTTTTTCAATTGAATTTAAAATAAAGGAAATTTCTGTATTTAAATAAGAAAATATTTCATTCCATCTTCTATCAATTAATTCGTAATTTAATTCATTAATTTCAGTTTTTAAAAATTCAAATTTATTAATCAATAAATTATAATTATCTAATAAAATTTTTGATGATGAGTTTGAAATATTAATTGGTGATGAACTTTCAAATTCTTTAATCTTTTCATGTAAAAGGTTAATACTTATTAAAATTGGATCTTGATTCTTTTTTAAAGTTAAATATTGATTATAAAATTCAGTATCTAAATCAGTTAATAAAGGTAATTTTAAATTTGTTTCATCGTCATCGTCATCATCATCATCAGTGTCATTTAATAAAGATTTTGTTAAAGAATGAAGATTAAATTTTGGATGTCTTATTGGAGAACTTAATCTTTTTTCAATAATTTTTAAACAAGTATTAATATTTGTTTCTAAAGTTTTATTGATTGAATTTATTTCAACATTTAAAATTTCATTAAAAAGGTTTGAATAATTAATTAATTTTTTAAACGTTATAAAACTTTTTGATTTAATTAAATTTAATTTTAATTCAGTAACTTTTTCTAATGATTCAAAAACAGAATTTTGGTCTAATGAATTATCTTTTTCTAAATAATCCAATATATTTGTAATTAAATCATCAATATTATTAATATTTTTATTAATTATATAGAATGGTGCACTACCTTCATAAAACCAAAATATATCAATATCTCTATTATTATTATTTTTATTATTATTATTATCATTGTGACTTTTGCATGGAGTTGTGTCATAATCATTATTGTTTGTATTGTTGAAATGATGATTATATAGATCATTGAATAGATCTTGTAAATCTGATAAATAAGTTACAATATGATCTAATGATTCCAATCTTAAACCATCAGAATTTGGTAAAGTGTCAAGATCTTGAGGCAAGTTGAGGGCGGTATGCCCTTGGAAGACTTTGGATAATGTTTCCTGGGCCATATATTCAGAGAAGTCTATAGATGGGATGGAAGAGACAGAAATAACCTCAATTGTACAGCTGAGTTCCTGTTTTTTTAAGTTGCTGATGTTGATGTTGATGTTTTATGATTGTTTTGATTTGTTTTGATTTTTCTATTTTATTTTTTTTTTGCATTTTTGGGCGACACGTATTTTTTGATTTATGGCGACACGAAAATGTTAATATTACATACAAAATAAATTTAATGAAATTAATTAAAAGGAAGTTTTATTACATTGAAGTTGTGTGCCATTTACAGTATATTGAATTTAAATTCAAATAAATGATTGCGAACTCTTCTGTTGGTAAAATATTTGTTAGATAAACTTATAAATATTGACTATTTGAAGTAATAATGTAATTCTAATTTATCTAGTTTCAAATATTTGAGAAATTGATGGAGCAATCATGATTGAGGCTGTTTAACATCTACCTAATACCAGTGATCACTATTGAAAGAGTATTCAGTATAGCAAGATACATCTTTCACACAAAAACTGTTATGTATAAAAGCTTTCAGTATTAATTACATCCTATTAAAAGGAGACTAAGATAATTTCAAGTTCATTATTCAACTACCATTTGTAGTAGCAGATAGTTGAAGAGAAAACAAGTGTCAGTAAATCAAAACCACGTGACTGTTGCTTCTGCTGCTCCTGGTGATGTGTTCACACCAAAAAAAACTATTTTTAAGAATGACGTCATAAGTTTTGAATACAAAAAAAATTGTAAAAAAATAGTTGATTGAAATCAAAACAATTGAAGTGTGTAAAGAAGGGGTACACTTTTTAAAACATTGAATTAGCTTAGTTGTCTTTATATTCTATTCTCTTTGTCAGATAACTAGATACTCTATAAAATTAAATTCACAATGAACTTAAGCACAAGCCTGATACCGGATACAGACATAATACAGATATTATCTGATAAGGAAAGGTTCAATTCTTCAATTCAATCAAAAGATGAATTAGATATTGATTTACTAAGGAATAGCATTCTACAATTAATTAAATCAAAAGATGATACAATAAAGAATAATAATGATTCAATGAATGATATATTTATAATTTTAAAAGCTTTGGGGAAAGGTTGTTTAAATAACTTTAATTTAAATGATTTAGATCAAAACAATAGTAAAGCAATAAATAAAGAAAGTATAATCTCTCATTCACAAGATTCTAATGATATTGTAACTTTACAATCTTTTGTTGATGTCAAAAATTATGATAAAGGTATTTATAAAGATTCAAAATTTTTATTATCAGATTTTATAACTCAATTAATTAATTTTACTGATGAAATTACAAAAATTTCAACTCAAGTTGCAAATGGTGAATTTGGTGGTCAAGTTACAAGTAAATTTTCTTTAGATCATGATGGAATTTGGAAAAATGTTAGTGATAATTTAAATATAATGGCTCTAAATTTAACTAATCAAGTTAGAGAAATTTATGATATTGTTAGATCTGTTGCAAATGGTGATTTATCAAAAAAGATTAATGTTCATGCTCAAGGTGAAATCTTAGATTTACAAAATATAATAAATACAATGGTTGAACAATTAAAAACTTTTGCTTTTGAAGTTTCAAGAGTTTCAAGAGAAACTGGTATTGAAGGTAGATTAGGTGGTCAAGCCGTTGTTATTGATGCTCAAGGTATTTGGGAAGAATTAACTGATAATGTTAATGCAATGGCTACAAATTTAACAAATCAAGTTAGAAATATTGCAAATGTTACAACTGCTGTTGCAAGAGGTGATTTATCAAAAAAAGTTACAGCTGATTGTAAAGGTGAAATTTTAGATTTAAAATTAACAATTAATCAAATGGTTGATTCTTTACAAACTTTTGCTTTAGAAGTTACTTCATTAGCTACTGATGTTGGTATTAAAGGTATATTAGGTGGTCAAGCAGTTGTTAATGGCGTTGAAGGTGCTTGGAAAGATTTAACTGATAATGTCAATGCAATGGCTGCTAATTTAACAATTCAAGTTAGATCAATTGCAACAGTTACAACCGCTGTTGCTTATGGTGATTTATCTCAAAAAATTGATGTTGTTGCACAAGGTGAAATTTTAGAATTAAAATCAACAATTAATAAAATGGTTGATTCTTTACAATTATTTGCAAGTGAAGTTACAAGAGTTGCAAAAGATGTTGGTGTTGAAGGTAAATTAGGAGTTCAAGCTCAAGTTGATGATGTTGAAGGTCTTTGGAAAGAAATTATAACTAATGTTAATGTTATGGCTGCAAATTTAACTTCTCAAGTTAGAGCTTTTGCACAAATTGTTAATGATGATGGTGATTTTACTAAAACTGAATTTATTACTGTTGAAGCAAGTGGTGAAATGGATACTTTAAAAACAAGAATTAATCAAATGGTTTTTAATTTAAGGGAATCAATAAAGAGAAATACTGCTGCAAGGGAAGCTGCAGAATTAGCAAATAGAGCAAAATCTGAATTTTTAGGTATATTTTCTCATGAATTAAGAACTCCATTTAATGGTATTTTAAATTATACTCAACTAACTTTAGAAACTGAATTAACTCAATATCAAAGAGAAATGATTTCAACAGTTTATAATTTAGCTAATTCTTTATTAACAATCATTGATGATATTTTAGATATTTCAAAAATTGAAGCAAATAGAATGACAATTGAAGAAGTTCAATTTACTTTAAGAGGTACAGTATTTGAAGCTTTAAAAACTTTAACTGTTAAATCTATTGAAAAACCTTTAGATTTGATTTATCAAGTTGATTCATCATTCCCAGATTCTTTAATTGGTGATTCTTTTAGATTAAGACAAGTTATTTTAAATCTTGTTGGTAATGCAATTAAATTCACTTCAAATGGTCATGTTAAGTTAAGTATTAAAAGAGCTAAATCTTCTTTAAAACAAGAGATTAAAACAAGTTTAAAAAATGATTATGGTATTGATGATAATGAAATTAGTGATGTTGATTACGTTATAGGAACTGATGATTCAACAGTTGTTAATCCAAATGAAAAACCTGATAATAATACATTAGTTTTAGAATTTTGTGTTAGCGATACAGGTATTGGTATTAAAAAGGATAAATTAGATTTAATCTTTGAAAATTTTACACAAGCTGATGGTTCAACAACTAGAAGATTTGGTGGTACAGGTTTAGGTTTATCAATTTCAAAAAGATTAATTCATTTAATGGGTGGTGAAATTTGGGTTACTTCAATTTACGGTAAAGGTTCAAATTTTTATTTCACAATTGCTGTTAAATCTGCCGATGAAGTTAATAAACATAATAGCATAAATAACAATATTGATGAAACTTCTTCACCACGTCCAAATTCTCATTTATCAACAACAAGCACCGTTAATAATGGTATTAATCCTCCAACTAATTCGACTGGAATAAATTCATTAACAACTTCATATCAAAGTTCAACAACTGATCCATTATTATTTAATCAACATGAAATCCTAGTTATTTGTAAAAATCATGATGAAAGAGATATGGACAAAATGGCAAATTATTTAAAAGAATTAAATTTAAAACCAACATTAGTTAAAGATGATAAAATTTTTAATGTTGATTCATCACAAAAACAAAATGAAATTATCAATTTAACTAAAAATCCAAAATTTGATGTTATTATAATTGATTCAATTGAAACTGGTAGAAAATTAAGATTAATACAAGAAATTAAGTATATTCCATTTGTTTTATTACATTATGATATACCAAATTTGAATATGAGAGAATGTCTTGATTTGGGTATTCAATCATACGGTAATACACCATGTTCATTATTAGATTTAGCAGGATATTTAAAACCTGCAATTGAAGCAAGAATGGTTGTTAATGATGATGATGAACAACAATCTTATAAAATTTTATTAGCTGAAGATAATTTAGTTAATCAAAAATTAGCTGTTAGAATTTTAGAAAAACATGGACATGAAGTAGTTGTTGCACAAAATGGGTTAGAAGCATTTGAAAAAGTTAAATTAAATAAATATGATGTAATTTTAATGGATGTTCAAATGCCAATAATGGGAGGTTTTGAAGCAACACAAAAGATTAGGAAATGGGAAAAGGAGATGAATCCAATTGATCCATTTAGTGTTAGAGTTCCAATTATTGCATTAACTGCACATGCAATGGTTGGTGATAGAGTATCATTAGGTGATCGTGAAAAGTGTTTACAAGCACAAATGGATGAATATATTTCAAAGCCATTAAAACCAAATTTATTAATTAAAACAATTCATAAAACTATTCATCATATAAATAAATTAAAAGAAATGTCTGGAGCAAATTTAACAAATAATAAAGAATTATTAACAAGTAGTACTTCAACTACTGCAAATACATCAACAAATGGTGCTAA
>JAJMKZ010000519.1:0-12457 GCA_030564005.1 Ruyongia tratensis | reverse complement strand
TGTGTCTCTGTATAATTGATATCTACTTTCTACCATTTTTATTTTTGCACAATGGAAATGCGTCGTTTTTCTCGAATGAACAGAGGTAAAAACCCTAAACGATTTCTTGATGAAGAAGAAAATAGCACTGATGAACACTCTGAGAAGGTTAAGACTGTTGAAGCTAAAGAAAAGAGTGTTAAACCAGCTCCAAAATCAAAGAATAGTACAAACACAAGGAAAGGTACTGAAAGCAAGAAACCTACAAAGCAAAAGAAAGAGAAGGAAATAGATGATAATAGTCATGTACTGTGTCTGGTTTGTGGTACTACTGATGAGAGCTATGATTCTGATGAAGATGAAAGATTGATGATCCAATGTGAAGGTTGCCTTTCATGGCAACATAATATCTGTATTCTTGGGTCTGATGATAGAAAGAAGATTCCAAAAACATATAAATGTAATATTTGTATGCCTTCAATGTATGATTCAAAATTTGTTTGTAAAATAGATCCACAACAATTCATTGATGATAAATCTTTAATAAAAAATCAAGCACTTATTGATTATGGTGATGCTAATAATGATAATGATAGCTCTGTTGATGAAGATTTTAATTCGGATGAAGATTTAAATGAAGATCAAGATATGGACGATTCAGATGATGAAGATGTTAATGAAGATGATTTAAATTTTGATAAAAAGAATGATCTAAATATTAACAATAAACCTGAGAAAAAGAAAAATTCTGAGTCTAAAAAGAGAAATCTAAAATTAAATGTTGATGAAAAACCTCTTTTTAAAAAACAAAAGAAAGATATAAACCCAAAAGTTACAAATATAACAAATGATAATCATATAACAATAATGGCAAGAGATGCTGTTAAAAAAAGATTTGAAAAAATGTTTAATGATATGTTAATATCATGTAAATCAATTATAAAATCAAATGAAAATATTAGAACAAGTTCTGAATATTCTAATGATTTAGAAGTTGCACTTTATAATAATCATTTAGATAGTATTACATCTAAATTAAATATTAAAGACTATAAAGATTCATCGATTCGTATTTATGTCAATTTAAAAGATTCTAAAAATATAGAATTACGTACATCAGTACTTGAAAATAAAATTCCATTTAGTTCTCTAGTCAAATTATCAACTAATGAATTATTAAATCCTCAATTAAGATTAGAAAAAGAAAAGGCTATTAAAGATGCAATGGAATTAGCAACTTTTGAAAAAGTTAAACTTTCAAATGTTAGAAGAACTCATAAAGGTGATATTTTATTAGAAGATGAAGATTTAAATCTAAATAATGAACAACAATTTGATAATAGACCAATTAAATCTAATACTTCTAATTCTGATAAAAATAAAGTTAATGATGATAAAAGTTTAGATAATAGAGATAATTCAAAATTTCATAGAATATTAATGGCTCCTATAATTAATGATGATTATAATAATGATGATTTTGATTATGATCATGATAATAACATGAATTATGACTTTATAGATGATAATGACACCAAAAACAACAACAACAATAATAATAATAATAATAATAATAATAATAGTAATGATATTGACATGGATATAGATAGCATATTGAACAATGATAAAAAGAATGAAAGTAAACAAGAAGAAAATGACGAGGATGAGGATGAAGATGATGAGGATGGTTATAATCCTTTTGAACCTACATTATTATATAATGAAGAAAAGAAAACCGAAAAAGATCTTGAATGGAATGCTAATTTGTGTTTCCATAATTATGTTAGAGATTTAAAATTAAATTTAAAATTAGTTAATCATAATTTCATAATTAATAAAGATGATAATACAAAATTATTAACAAATCTTTTAATTAATAAAGAAATTAAAAAGGTTAACTCATTATTATCAACAATGAAAAATAATTCCACAAATGAACCAAATTTAATTGAAATTGAAGGAAGATTAGATTCAACTAAAGCTGAAAAATATTTATTAAGTGTTATTGCATCATCATCAAATAGAAAATTGTTATTATATGAATTAACTTTACCAATTGAAGATAATGAAGATTCAAAAAAAAAATTCAAAAGTTTATTTGATTATTTTTATTCAAGATCAAAATATGGTGTTGTTAAATTTCAAAAATTAATTGATTCAAGTTTTATTAAAGATTCTTATTTATTTGTTACAAAATATAAATTACCAAAATTTGCAACTACTTTTGATAAAATTATTGATGATGAAGAAAGTAATGAATTACAAAATATTCCTTGGATTTTACCAGATTCAAAAGAAAGAGTATATATTTTAGTTGTTGCAAAACAAGAAATATTAAGAAATATAAAAGATCCAAATATTAATTTGGATAACAATTCTAATGAAATTGATGCAACAAAACTAGTTTTTGATAATTTGGATAAATTATCTAAATTAACAAATAATAACAATAACAATAGTTTAAATAATAATAATAATAACAATTATAATAATGATGATAATAATTTAAATAATGGTAATTCAAGATTTGGTATAGCAAATAGTAATTCTGATTTATTTTTAAATAGATTAAATCCAATTGAATTACAATTAGTTGAAAAAATATTTATTGATTATCCAGAGACTAGAAATAATTATAGTTTATTGGTTGAATATTTACAAAGATTATCAAATAATAATTCTTCTTTACCTTCAAATTCTTTATGAATTAATAGACTTTTTCTAATGATTTTTTTTTTTTTTTTTTTTACTTTTAAGTTTCAATAAGACTTTTTTTTAATGAATTATGGTTAATCAATAATGTTACTGTATTTTTAAATGAATGAATGAATGAATATGCATTTTTTTAATGAATTATTTTAAATCTAAGGTAAAAAATAGATTGTTAGTTACATTAGCTAATAAATATAATCCCGAGGTCATTCTGCCATAATTTTACATACTACTTCAAATCCATTCAAATCAAATCAAAAGATAATATTAAAAATACGAATGCGCTTTCATCTATTAAAGTTTGAATTAATTATGATTTAAAATTAAATGCTACTACTAGTTATAAGTTGGATATGGTGCATAGTTTTGTTGCAGTTGAGGTGGCTGTTGCTGTTGAGCTTGAGGTTGAGGTTGAGCTTGAGCTTGAGGTTGGATATAAGACTGTTGAGTATACTGCTGTTGAGGTTGAGATTGTTGATATTGTTGTATTGGTTGTAGTGTTTGAGGTTGTAGATGTTGAGGTTGGTAACTTTGATTAGGGTATGGATTATATTGTTGTTGTTGTTGTTGATTATAGTTGATTTGATTTTGTTGTAACTGTTGTTGTTGATTTTGATATAAAAATCTATCATAATCATCAATTGAATATTTAAAACCTTCATATAAATATTTTAATTCATTTTTCTTTCCTTGATATTTTTCAATTTTTTTACAAATTTCTGGTTTCAAAATAACAATTTTTTGATAAATATTTCTAAATTCTTCATTACCTAATATATTATTATTATTACCATTGTTATTATATGGATTACTTGTAAGCATTGATAATAATTTATCAATATCTTTATTCATATCTAATAATTTTGATTCATCATTAGATTCTTTATTTAATTCATCAATAGTTGGTTCTTGAATTGGTTTAACATAATTAAAAGGAAATAAACCAATTTGACCATTTAAAGAACCTTTACCCCATTCTTGATAAACTCTTTCAATAACTGTTATTATATCACCTTTTTGGAATTTCAAATCTGTTGGATCATCAGAAAATGAATCGTATAAAGCTTCAACTCTTGTGACATCTTGTGACTGTTGAGGTTGTTGAGGTTGTTGAGTTTGTTGTTGAGTTTGTTGTTGAATTTGTTGTTGAGGTTGAACATGTTCTTCTTGATGTTGTGGTGGTAAATCTTTTAAAGAAAGTTCAATAGCTCTTCTCAATTCTTCTTCTTCTAATAAACTATTATTTTGTTTATTATAATTAGTCTTTGTTGGTTTTTCAGGAGGGAATAAATGTTTATTCTTTATTTTAGCATCATTTAAAGTTTCTTTAATGATTGGTAATAAAGAAGGATCATTTTTGAAAGTATCATTCTTTAATTGTAATAATAAATTTATGATTGAAGATTTAATCTTAGAATGAATTGATGGATCATTTAATTTAAGTAATAAAATATTCTTCATAAAATTTTTACTAGCAATTTCTTGTCTTATTCTACTACCACAATTTTCACATAGAGCATTAACTAATGTCAAAGTTCTTAGTTGAATATTAGCATCTCTAGATTTCAATTTAGATATTAATTTATTGATAACTAATTCAGTTGTTTGTTCAGGATCAGTAGAAGAATTAACTTTATCGCAAACAGACATAATGTATTGCCAGTTATCTGTTAACAGAGAGGCATCTGTAGCTCTATCTATTCTACGTTCCAATGACTGATTGTAATCCTTCGCCATCTTTATATATCTTCTTTCTTTTTCAACTATGACTTTCTGATGTTGGAATTAATTTATTTGTTTCTTTCTTTCTTTAAATTTGCCTCCCTTTTTTAAAAACAACAACAACAACAACAACAAATAAATGAAATGTCACGTGATTTGAAAGAGCTTTGTATTTAAATTAAATAGTTATTGAAGGTTGAATGAAATTACTCTAAGTGTTAGATTATATATGGTTTAGCAACTACAACGATTTCTGTGGCAATCACGAGTATATATAATTATAATATTGATGATATTGATCAAAATGAATAAAAAAAATTAGAGTTAGTAATAATATGTCAATCTGAGTATATCAAGAAGACTCTAAAAGAAGAGTTGGATAGTTTAAAGGATTTTAACTTTTGAACAGTATAAAGTGAAACTTGAAGGTTGGAGAAAGGAGTTTAATTCAGTTGCTAAATCCTAATGAAGTAATAAAGAATAAAGAAAGGATAGAGGAAACAGTTATCCTTTAATACAATTGGAATGGTAGGTAACCAACTGATAAAAGTGTTTGGAACGATGAAGATATGAATATGAAATTTTATGAATCGTTAAAGTCTATGCAATTATATTGAAGACTTAGAGCCCATAATTCAATATTTCCAAGAAACCCTATCTCCCAATAGACCCACTCAATTCAATAGGATGTATGAATAGAGATGATTTTGTGTTAAAGGCCATAACATACCAACATTAGCATCAAAGACCAAAGTTATTGATAATAAGTGGACCAGTATGTACAATGTTACTCAGAAATAGATTTATCTTCCTGAAAATGGGTTTTGTGTTGTCCTGTTTAAACATATCATCATCTTAAACCATTTTCAGAAATTGTTGATTACTTTGATTATACTTGTTGTAAACAAAAAAAATGAGATTATCCACCTTATCAGTCGAACTTAAAGAAAATAAAGAAGAGTTAAATGTGATGATTGTGAGGCTACAATAAGCAAATATTTTTGTTGTTGGATATCATTAAATCCATTTCAGAGATACTAAGGCAAAAAAATCGATGATGATGAAGTTTTAAGAAAAGAAAGTAAAGATAATTTGTTATTTTAGATATACGATGTCAATCTTTTTGATCAATTACAAAATGGAACAGAGGAATAATTTTGTTTATGATGATCAGGATCTAAAATATCACAGTTTTGACAAGTTGTTTAGTATCAACTTTAATCAATTTCTTTCAGAGATTGAATGCTATACTGCACGTTCTGAATTAAAGAATTGAGTGTTTTAAAAAGATTCCACATGTAACTTCACTACTGAAATAATTGCTGATAATAAAGATGTAATCTTTACTGATGGCTATATTAAGATACTTGAAATAATCGAATTAGAACACACTACTGAGAATATAAAACTTGCTATGGAAAGCATTCCCAAAGAACTCTTTATGAAATCCATGAAAGATGAGGATGATGTTAGTGGAGAAAAAATGTTAAATTTGGGTACACAAAGAAAGATCCAACTACTAGATGGTATATATTTGATTTGGGGGGTTTTCAGGATCAAGTCTTGCATTTATTTTTGGGAAAAAATATGATAAACTATTTGAAAAAAAGCTTTCTAATGAGTATATTAACAAATATTGGAAAGAATATTTGATGAAAATATAAACGTGATTAAATTTTGATTCTGTCGATATATAAGTAATTTTATAACTACAAATAGTATATTTGTTAAAAATTATAACAAAGCTATATCTTACAGTGATTATGATTATATTAGTTTAATTATTTTTTTTTCTTATATTATTTGTTTTTGTATGATGAGCTTTATCAATTTCAAATTTAATAATATTAATCTATTTAAATCAATAGTAGTACCATCTGAGAAAGAAACAAATTGGTTATCGACTTAATTGAACATTACAGCAAAGTGTAAATGGAATATCGCTTAATGTAAAATAATAAATAAGTTTTAAAAAATAAGGTTCCAAAAAAAGAAAATCATAAAATAATAAAACCAATATAAAAAAAAAAATAATATATAAAAAAACTCATAAAACTTATGAAAGTAAAAATGCACCAGCTCCTTCTTCAACTGCTTTTGATAATCTTTCTTTTAACATTTCAATAGTTGAATAATTTGGTAATTTTAAATAATTGGCACATGTCATAACACTTGGCAAATAATCATCAGGTTTTAATCCATCTTCTGTATGTTTCAAAACAACTGTAAATACAGGTTTTAACATTTTAAAACCACCAATTGGTAATCTTGGTGAACCTGTTAAAAATTGTAAAAATAACCTCTTTTCACTATTGTTGAATTTACACATTAATGAAATTAAATTTTTAATAATTCTTGAATCAATATTATAACCATGATCTGCATGAATTGATGAAACTATAGTTTCATAACTCCAATCTTCTAAATCATTATTACCACCAAATAATTCACAAAGTTCTTTACTAGAAAATGTAAGCATTGAACTATATGGGAAAACTTCACTAAAACCTTTAATAAAATTATTAATTTGATCAGTAACACCTTTACCAACAGTCAAATCAATAACTTTTGTTAAAAACAATTCAACATCATCTTTATTTTTGATATCAATATTTGAACCACCTTCAACTAATTCCAAATTTAATGGTCCTGGTAATGTCATGGTTAATCCTAAACCTTGGATAACTTCTTCATTTTCTTTATTCTCCTTTAAATATGATAATGACTTATATAAAGTTTCATCAATTATTTTAATTTTGGCTAAACCTTCATCAAGATTATCAAATTCATCTTCTTTGATTAATTTGAATTCAATTGAATCTCCTTCAACTAATAATTGTGAAAGTTCAAAAAATAAAGGATTAAAATAAAAATCAACAATTCTATTATCTAATAAAGCTCTAGCAATAAATTTACCAAGATATTTAAAATGTTGTAATATCTTAGCCCTATCCTTTTCTATTATTGTTGTTGGGAATAAACCAGTTTTAGTCTTAACATAAACATCAGTTGTTGAACCAGGATCAACTTCTGGTTCATCATCTCTCCATAATTCAAGTGATTTTTTAGTGAAAGCTGTTGAAACTAATGAGTAAAATTCTAATGTTGGACCTAAACCAGAACCTGCTTCATCAGAAAATTCAATTTCAATATAACTTGGACGTGAACCAAATTTATCTAAAACTTTATAAGCGCTTGGCAACAAATGATTTCTTGAAACACGAATCTTGTTACGCATTACTCTACCCAATAAACTTAAACTTTGCATACCATTGTTACCATCATTATTTCCATTATTACTACCATCATCTTCTTGTGATTGTTCTGCTCTTGAATTCCATAATTGAATTAATCTTGAATAACCAAAAGATGTAGACTGTAAAAAGAATAATCTAATTTCTAAAGAAAATAAAAATGGATATTTTTTAGTAATATAAATTGCCCAATTAGGTAATACACCACCAGCAACTATAAGTGGTTCTTCTAATTGTCTATTAAGTTTAGCCATCAATTTATAATTCAAAAATGTAGAATCTGGAACAACATCAAAATTATGAAGAATCTTCAACAGTTTTAAAATACCAATAGTAATTGGATGATTAATTTCTTCAACTTCTGCATCACCAAGATCAGGATAAGTGTTATTAAGTTCAGTTTCAATTGATCCTTTGACTTTATGGAATTTTATCTCATGAACTTCTGACCAAAATTTAGTGGTATCAAAATTAGGGTTTTTGGATTGAGCAAATTTGTATAAAGCACCATAAACTGTAGTATGATGAGGAATAACTTCATTATCCAATGAAAACTCCATATGATAATCATCTGGTTTGTTTTTAATTGACCCACCAAAGAGATTACCTAGCATCATCATAGCTGATCTTTTTGTTAAAAATGTACTAATATTACTGAAAGAAGAAATTGCATGAACTAGAATTACAAATTCTTTTTCTTTGTTAATTCTAGAAGAAAAAGATCTAGTAAATGTATCATCATCTTCACTTCCATCTTCGTCATTTTCATCATTATCATGTTCTTCATTTTCCCTATCAACTTCAGATTCAGATTCATTAACATGGTCATCACTTATTAATCTAACCTTTATTTGTTTTGTCAGTGAAGCAGATTTATTTTTATCAGTTTTTAAACCACAACCGATTATTTCAAAAGTTTCAGATCTTGTTAAAGCTTCTTCTAATTTGTTAACCAATAATAAGAAAGGTTCACCTTTAAATACTTCTAGAAATGAAGTTTTTGCAATATCTAATCTTTTTGAATCCTTGGTAAAAATATCAGACATTATTTCAATTATACCAGAACTAATTAACTCAAAACTTGAAATTGTAAATTCAGTAGTTTGAATAGATTGAAGTAGAAGTTTCCAAACATTTGTCCAATCATTATATCCAAAAGTTTCATCTGTTAATTGTTGTTTTAAAATGAACGTTGCTTCATCTAATAATCTTAAATGTTCTAATTGTGAAGAACTTTGTGCCTTTTTTAACAAACGATTTTCTTCAATAGATGTAGCAAGATTTATTAATTTTTTATCAATATAAGAATCTTTTAAAGTTTTAATAAATGGTAAAGTTTGATTTGAACGATCATTATAGTCATTTTCTGAAAAATGATCTTCATCTGAATCATTCTCCATATCATCATCATCATCATCATCATCATCATCATCATCATCATCATCATCATCATCCTCATCATCATCATCATCAAGATCTTCATCAGAATCAGAATCAACAGAGTTTGCTAATGCATGATCCTCATTATCACTATCTACATCCATTTGTTCATGAGAATCAGTTGTTGTTTTATTATTTTCAGATTGTTTTCTTCTTAAAATTTCAAGTAATGAAGTAGTATCAGCAATTAAACCTTCCCTTTCAAATGCATCAATAAAAACATCAGGTTCATTCTTAGATAAATAATCAGTTATAAAGAATGTACATAACAAAACTGTATATGATTTGTTATCTTTCTTTTCACTTCTTATCAATGCCTTATTTTGTATGACAATTGATGCTAATAAATTAATGACATTATGATGATTTTCAATTTCTTTTGATGATTCAACAGAAGAAACAATTTTTAATAAGGAAATCAATACACCCATACGGATTTCATAAACAACTGATGATGAATAAATATCAATCAATAGTTGAAATACTTCATTAATAAAATTTTTATAAGGTTGTTTTAAATCTTCTTCATCTTTATATGATTTAGTTTCACTAATCTTTTTAGAAAATATAGAATGATTTTCAGTTGGAAGAATAGTAACAATTAATCTTAAAATTGCAATTATTAATTCTTTTGGAACAGACATTAAAGTTTCAACAGTTAATTTTTCTTCATTCTTCTTTCTATATTTTGATAAAGCCATAACTATAGATTCAGCTAATTTACCTTCTTTAATAATTTTTTTGGATAATTCAGAAGAAGATGAACAAATTGTTAGAGAACTTATTAATCTTAAACTTGTTTTTAATGATATATCAGCTTCAGATAAAGCAGAAACCATTTTACTTAATAATTCACTTGTAATTAATTTAACCAAGCAAGAATCTTTATTTGATTTAAAATTTTTAATAATTCTAGTAATTGCTAACCAAGCACTTTCTAATTCATGTTGATCTGAGAATTCAATAACTATTCTTTGTAAAGTTGGGAAAATATCTTCAACCAAATCAAATTCATAATGATTAATAAATTTAACAGAATTTGAAACAATATCAATTGCCTTTCTTTGAGCATGAATAGCAAAAAAATCAAGATATTGTAAAACTGATGATAAACAACTCTTTCTAAAGATTTCAGTACCACCATTAAAATGTTTTGAAATAAAACCTAAAGCTTGTAATGCTTGTTCTGCTAAATCAATATAACTAATTTCAAATAATTTTGATTGTAAAGCTTCAATTACACCATTATTAATTGCAATTTTAACATATTCATAATTAACTTCCAAAAAATTATAAAGACATCTACAAGCAACTAATTGTAATTCTAATTCTAATTGTAATTCTGGATCAGTTAATATTTTGACTAATGCATCAACTAAGTCATAAGATGGAATTTCTCTTTCATTTATCATATTAATCATTAATAATCTATCAGATAATTCATTCATAGTTTCTAATAATAAAAAGGAATCATCTCTTCTTTTTAAACCACGTACTAAATCACTTATTTTTGTATTCGAAGATGAAGATTCATCCATACTATTGAAGAATCCCATTGCTTCAGGAAACATTCTTTGAATATTTTGTGCCAGTGTATTAGTTTGTCCATTGTTATTACCATTTGAATTTTCATCATTTCCACCTCTCATGTTTGAACTGAATAGATTTAAAGCATTAGCAATTTCATTACGAGTACGACTTGTTTCATCATCATCATAATCATCATCATAATCATGTTCACTAAAATTTTCGTTATCATCATCGTCATCGTCGTCGTCGTCGTCTCCTCTATTCTTATTATTAGATGTGATATGAACAGACTCCATTAGTTGATCTTCATCCTCATTTTCTTCATCAATGCCTTCAGAGTTTAAAAACTTTCTTTGTGACTCAGAGAACCTTCTATAATTACTTGATAATCTTGCAATGCTTGCATCTTCATCATCATCATCTTCTTCTTCTACTACTACTTCTTCTTCTTCTTCTACTACTTCTTCTTCTCCTTCATGATGCGAGACCAGTTCTTCGTCGGAGCTGCTGGCACAGTTGGCTCCAGTACGATCTTGTGACGATTGACCTTTGCCTGATCTTGTCTTGACCATAACTTCAGTATCGTTTTGTTTGAATTGTTTATTGAAACTGGTGGCGTTAAAATAAATAAAATTAAAAAAATTTGGGAGAAATTTATAAATATTTGAAATGTTCGGATGTTTAGATTTTAGTAAAATTACTGTATTCGGAATTCAAAAAGAAAATTTTTTATTTTTTTTTTTTTTATTAAAAAAATTAATCTCATCTCAAAAAAAAAGTTTTCTTTAATTTTATATTTCTATTACTTTTTAATTTTTATAATAACTATAAGATGCCTAGATCTAAACGTTCTAAGTTGGTCACTTTGGCCCAAACAGATAAAAAGGGTAGAGAAAACAAAGAAAGAATTTTTGATGAAATCAGAGAAGCTTTAGATAAATATAGATATGTTTGGTTATTCTTTTTAGATGATGTTAGAACACCTGTATTACAACAAATTAGAAATGATTGGAATGGTTCTAAATTAATCTTGGGTAAACGTCGTGTTCTTGAAAAGGCTTTAGGTACTAAAGTTGAAGAAGAATATAAAGAAAATTTACATAAATTATCAAAATTAGCTTCTGGTGTTACAGGTTTATTATTCACAGATGAAGATGTTGATACTACATCAGCTTATTTTGCAAGTTATTCAAAACAAGATTACTCAAGAAATAAGTCTAAATCACCAATTGACTTCACCATACCTGAAGGTATCATCTATTCAAGAGGTGGTCAAATCCCAGTTGAAGATGATGTTCCAATGTCACATTCATTAGAAGAAACTTTAAGAAATAAATTTAAAATTCCAACAAAGATTAAAAATGGTAAAATTACTATAAATGAACCTTATCATGTTGTAAGTAAAGGTGAAACTCTAGATGTTAGAAAGGCTTTAATCTTGAAACAATTTGGTGTTGCTGCTTCTGAATATAAAGTCAAAGTTAAAGCTTATTATGATAATGAATCAAATGAAATCTCAATTGTTAATATTAACATTGAAGATAAATAAGTCTACAAAAAGTAATCCATTTCTGTATATTAGAACATTCCATAAGTATATAATTTCTTAATGCATTTCACCCAAAACTGTAGACCAACTTCACCAACTTCACCAGCAGCAACAGCAGAAAAAAAAATTCACAAAAAAAAAAAAAAAAAAAAAAAAAAAAAAAAAAAAAAAAAAAAAAAAAAAAAAAAAAAAAAAAAAAAAAAAAAAAAAAAAAAAAAAAAAAAAAAAAAAAAAAAAAAAAAAAAAAAAAAAAAAAAAAAAAAAAAAAAAA
>JAJMKZ010000518.1:0-12787 GCA_030564005.1 Ruyongia tratensis | reverse complement strand
AATGGTTAACAGCTGGGGAAGTTGTTGGTTATTTGTCACAACAAGCTGCTGATGAATTAGGTTTAACTACTAATACTGTTGTCGGTTCTGCTGTTATTGATTGTTATGCTGGTTGGGTTGGTACTGTTGCTGCTCAAGTCCCTGAATTAAAATTAGATGAAGGAAATAATTTCGAAGGTATGCAAAAGGCTTCTGGTAGGCTAGCCGCTGTTGCTGGTACTTCAACTTGTCATGTTGTTCTTTCAAAAGAACCAATTTTTGTTGAAGGTGTTTGGGGTCCTTATGTTGATATTATGGCTCGTGGATTTTCTTTACAAGAAGGTGGTCAATCTTGTACTGGTCAACTATTGGCTCATGTTTTGAACACACATCCAGCATATTCAGAATTAGCTAGATTAGCTGATGCTTCTGCTATTTCTAAATTTGATTATTTAAATTCAAGACTTGAAACTTTAGTAAGTGAACGTGGTGTTAGATCTGTTCTTTCATTATCAAAACATTTATTTTTCTATGGTGATTATTATGGCAATAGATCTCCTATTGCTGATCCAAGAATGAGAGCATCTATTATTGGACAGTCTATGGATACTTCTTTAGATGATTTAGCAATCACATATTTAGCTGCATGTGAATTCATTGCACAACAAACCAGACAAATCATTGATAAGATGGTTCAATCTGGTCATCATATTACTGCCATCTTTATGTCTGGTGGTCAATGTAGAAATGGTTTACTAATGAGATTACTAGCTGACTGTACTGGTTTACCAGTTGTTATTCCAAGATATATTGATGCAGCTGTTGTTTTCGGTTCAGCCTTACTAGGTGCTGCTGCTGCTCAAAGTGCACCAAAGAAAAATAGATCAAGAGCACCATCATTCAAGTTAACTGGGTTAAAAGGCCTTAATAAACTAAAGCTGGATGATGTTGTATCTCCATACACTGCACCAACAGCTACCACTAGTACCACTAATGTTTCTGCATTAGCATCAGCAGCACAAGGTTTCCCTTTCCCATTGACTACTACAAAAGAAGTTGAAGAATCATCAACAGACGATGAAGAAGAAGAAGAAAATCATGGTTTATCATTCCATTCAAAAACAAAGACTCAAGCAAGAATTCCAGAAAAAGTCACATCATCCACTACTAAATCAAATTCAGGTGATGCCCTTTGGAAAGTCATGTCTCAATTGACTGGTGGTGGTAAATTTGTTTTACCAAGTGCCTATGATTCTCCTGATAGAAAGCTATTAAGAACAAAGTATAAGGTCTTTTTAGATCAAGCAGAATCGCAACAAAGATATCGTGCTTTAGTTGATGAAGTTGAAGTAAATTAGTTCATTATAAAGAAAAACTTACATATAGGAATTTGAATTTATAAAATTTATGACAGAAAGCTGAATTGAATCACGTAGAAACCAATATATATTTCAACCAACTTAGCTTATAAAATAGAATAATGGAAGAAATTATTAAGAAAAATATCATTATTATAAATCATAAAAATGAATTACAGTAAAATATATCTAAAAGTGGAATGAATTGATTCCATCATCATATCCAGTAACTATTTTTGTGACGTTCTTCTACAGTATTTCAAATGAAATCAGTTTGATTTCTTTTATGTCTTTGGAAACGACATAGTGCCTAGTTACCGTTTCATTGAGAGAAGAGTTGAATTTTTTATCTAACTTATTTACAGTTTTATTATATTATTGAGAAGAATTGAATTTTGAATCAGGGCATATGAAACACTAAAGATTGGATTGCCTTAATCAGTTGTATTTATATTTTGATCCTCTTCTTTTATTTCTTTAGGTCCACTCTGAAAACAAAACTCTTCGAAAAATTATGTTTTAAACCATCCCCTTTCTTGATACTGGATGTATCAATATATTTGGCAATTGTCAACATGACGAGTATAGCAGTCATAAAAACGAACAGTTTTTGGAATTTGAAACAATCATCAATGGTTTTCAAGTAAAAAATAAGCATAACACATAATAAGAATACTCATTAAACTTGGAATGACTTTTTTAAAAAAAAAGTTGATGATTGGCTTTTCTGACTATATTAAGCTTAATTTAATTAAGAATATAAAGCTGATTATTGGTAGATGACTATCAAGTAATATAATATTTTGTTTGAAGCAATTGATCATTGATGTTGCAAACTCATAATTAAGACCAAAGGAAGGTTTCTCGCTTGACTGAAGATGTTAACATGGAAGTCTGAATATAATTTATAATTACAGCTCAATATGAAGAGAAATAATTATAACTCTTTATTCTTCAAAGCTAAAAATAAATAAATCATTTTTAGGCTTATTATAAATCTTTTCAATAGCAAACTTGAAGCCTATGAGGTTGTCTGTACTGAAGTCTTCTAACACTTGCAATTAACTCTGGTTCTCAAAGAAAAAGTCTATTATACTCTTCGAGAGGGTAAAATCCAAAGTAGTGTCTTTACCAAAACGTTCTGTAGCAATAAGGTTTCCCAAAACGGAAAAATATAAACAAATAACCTGGATAGAAACTAAAAAAAAAACAAAAATTATAGAAATAATTAATTCTTCATTAAAACAATTGAACCTCAAAAGTTTACCTCTCGTTTAAAGACAATTCCCTTTTACCAAAACCATTCATACCACCATTGAAAATATTTCGCACGTTCATTTTATCGTATTCCCTCTCTTATTGTTTCAATTTATTCATCAAATAAACAATCGAACTACTAATATTTCAATCACAAGATAAAACATTTTATTTATAATACTGATTAAATTCAATAATCATACATATTATTTAAATTCAAATAGGAATACAATCGCTCAATAATTATAAGACTATGCTTCTATCGTCTTTACTGATAGCAACTTTAACACAGTGTGTTCTTTCTAATGATTTTTCACCAAAACAGATAGATCACGTTAAGTTTGATTTAGATAGTTTTAATAACGGTAAATTTGGTCTTCTTGGTGAATATGATGGTTTAACCAGTTACAATTATATAGGGGAATCCAATTTCACAAATCAAAATGCTTTTTCCAATAATCTAATTTACACCAGTGGAAATAACACAGAATTTTTTAATATAGGCACAGTTGAAGGAACAATATCACAAATAATACCCATTTCAACAGACTCATTTTTATTACTAGGTGATTACACAAGTATAGGAGACACATACACCAATATATCCAGTCCTTCAATATTCAACCTTACATACAGAGAAATAATATCACTAGATTCAAATAGTTCAATCAATGGTTCGATAAATAGTGCATTTTATGATTCAAGTTCTAAACTGATTTACTTTGGTGGTGACTTTACTTATAATAACTCTTATTCAGCTGTGATATATAACTTAACATCTAATTCATGGGTCGAATTACCATTCCAAGGTTTTGGATTCGACAGTGTTATTAATTCAATACTTAAAGTTAATTCAAATATTATATTCTCAGGTCAATTCAATACATTAGGATTATCCTCACTTCTAGATTACTCAACATCAGCCAATAGTTCAGTGGAAGCTGACCAATTAGTAAGTCTAAAATATGCAACAATAACATCAGCAAATGATGGTTCTATAGATTTAGATGATTTATCATGTCCTGATTCTTCAAGTTCAAATGGTTGGTCTGTATCAGGTGTTACATCTAGTAGTTTCAATATTGACCTTCCTTATGAAATTATACCTTCAAAAATAAGAATTTTTAACTCAGATGATGAGGATAGTCAAGTATCATTATTCAGACTTATAACAACACCAGCTTCTGGTATTATGAATTTAACATATGTTGATCCTTCTACTAATGAACTAGCATATTGTGACGCTTGGTGTCCATTATTTAACTCATCATTTTTACAGGATTATCAATCAACTACTTTGTCTTATGGAAGTAGTTCTTTAACTTCATCAAGCTCTTATATTGATTTTGGTTTCGTTAATTACGTTGATGTTAATGCTATTGAATTTATGGCTTTAGATTCATACGGATCAAGTCTTGCTTTATTAGGACTTGAGATTTATCAATCAGAGTTTTCAATATACGCTAATAATACCCTTAATGAACCAAGCTGTGGAAGCTCAGATGATTATCCTAGATCTTCTTTAACTGGAAGTTGGGTTTCTTCATCTGATGGTGAATATTTGAGTGCTACTGTTGATATTTCATCAGAAATTCCTGATATTGGAGTTACATTCTACCCAAACATATCCTATTCAGGTGATTACACAATTGTAGTTTATACCCCTGGTTGTGGTTCAGATAATACATGTGATACAAGAGGTATTGTTAATGTTACAATGTATGATGAAGAAAATGGTGATATTGTTGAAACTATGCTAATTTTTCAAACAAATCAAAATGATAAGTATGATACTCTATATAATGGGGACCTAAATACAGCAGTCAGAGTTGAAATGTTCCTCTATTCATCAGTTAGTGGTGGCTCCAGTGAAACTATTACCATTGTTGCTGATAGATTAGGTGTTACTATCTTAAGTGTTGATGAAGTTGAATCATACAATCAAACTATCTCAATAAATGGTTTATTTGAATATTCACCTGATAATTTCACTGATTTTGATTCTTCTAATTTTGATTCTTCTGAATATGTTGGTAACACTACCTTAAATCAATTAGGTGCATCTTTGTCAGATAATACTACCGTTATTTTAGCTAAGCTCAATGATACTATTTTTGTTGGTGGTGAATTTAATTCAACTTATGGTGATAATTTATTCGCAATAGAAATTGAAAATAGCTCATCTTCCTCAATAAATTTTACTGCAAATGAAATTTCAGGAGGGTTAAATGGTGAAATTACTGCTCTTAAAGTTATTGATGATTATTTGATTATTTTAGGATCATTTACTGGCACTAATTCAGAATCTACTATTGAAAGTTTTTCATCAGTTTCATCATCAAGTAGTCTAGATAATGTTGCTGCTTATTCAAACAGTAAATGGTATTCATTTGGTCAAACTATTGATGCCACTTCTGTCGCAAATATGACAATTAAAGGTGGTGAGTATTGGTTCTTCAATGATGATAACATTTCTGTATGGGATTTAGATTCTCTTGATTGGTTTTATAACAGTATTATTTTATCTATGAATATCACATCAGCTGGTAAAAATAGCAATTTTACTTTATTTGTTGGTTCAATCAATACATCAGACTATGCAATCAACAAAGGTTCACTGGTTGATTCGAATGGTGATGCGTCAAATATTACTGACGTTTTACTAAGTCAGAGCACAATTTATGCTGGTTTATATATTAATGAATCATATTCTGTTTTCGGTGGTAACTTTACTACAGAATCAAATCTAACAAACTTGATCTTGGTTTCTGGAAATACAACATCAGGTTTTGATATTGATTGGGATTCCGATTCTTATGTCACTAAAATGTTTGTATACAACTCAAGTCTTTTTGTTGGTTCATATGGTGGTGGTATGTTAAATAATGTCACATTTGAGGGTTTAGTCATTTTAGAACTTGACGATTCAGCTTTATCAAGTCAACCAGATTCACTTACAAAATCAAGTGGTACAGCTGTTGTTAATGAAATAGGTTATTTAAATTACACATATGTTGTTGTTTCTGGTGATTTTGATGGTACAGACAGTGTTTCTTGTTCTGGTTTATGTTTCTATAATATGAATGACAGTTCATGGGAATCATTATTAGATTCTTTTTCAGGAACTGTTAATTCATTTGTCTTTGTTAATGAAACCAAAATGATTGCTGCTGGTGATATTACTTACAACGATGCAGATGTTCAATTATTTGAATATGATTTCAATTCTACAAATACAACAATCCAACCATCCCACTTCAGTAATATTACATCTAATGTAATTGAAAAGTTCATACTTGTTGATAACTCAACCAATGGAAGAATTATTATTTCAGGTGAAGATTTTATTATGGGATATGATGGTTCATCATGGTCAAGTTTAGATGCTGAGTTTGAAGAGTTTACCGTTAATGATATAAGTTTAATTTCCTTAGAAACATCAAATAATTCTTCTGATGAGACATACTTTGATTCTGATCAAGTTTTACTTGCAGTTGGTGAATTTACTCTTTCAATATATGGTTATGTCAATGCTATTTATTACAACGGTACTAACTGGGTACCATACTTCATTGCATCCTATGGTGATTCTGCTGGTGCTTTTAAATCAATTTTCCAGAATAAAGATATTTCAGACTTATACATTGGCGGAATTATCACCAACTCTACAAAAACTACTACATCTTCATCTTCAACATCTACAGCTACAGCTATTTCAAGTAGTACATCTACACCAACTGTCAAGAATAAATCTAGTGAATCAAGGAAGGTTAGAAGAGGTTTTATTGTTTTAGTTGCTTTGGCTTTGGCTTTAGGAACTGTCGGTTTGTTGGGTCTGTTAGGTGCTGCTTTCTTATTTATTAGACGTAAAAATGATTACACTCCATTGAGTCCAAGAGTTGATGAAACTGAAATGTTAAATACTGTTCCTCCAGAAAGTCTTTTCAAACATGTTTGAGTATTTTATTATATCTGCTTTTTGTTGTTCAAATTCCAAAATGTTTCTAATTTGTTTTTTTACTAGTCTTTTTTTATTTACTTTAATGCTTTCTTTTTATTATTATTTTAATGGTCTCTTTTAGTTTAATATTTGTGTTACTTTTAATCGTTTGCATTTATGGGAGTTTATATTAGTATATATCATTTATATATATTTAATTTTTAAATACTTCAGTATTGATGAAGTCAATTATTATGTAATATGTCATTATCTCATTGTGCTGATATCTTGTCTAATGCCTTCAATGAAGTATTATGTAACTTGTTATACAGACTTGTTGGTCTTTTACTAAATACCTTATCTTTATAAACATTATCAACCATTTCAAGACACAACTTAACTTGTATTGGTTGTGAAACAGGATCCCAATCTTTTGCAGCTATTAAGTTCCATAATGCAGCCTTTCTAGTTCTTGTTAAACCAATGGTTGATAGATTTTTCTTCTTTAGTTTCAATGAATTCATCTTAAAATGGAAGTTGGTTTCTTCTTCAGCTTTCTTTTCTTTGATTTTCTGAGGGTCACTTTCGTCACTCTTCTTTTCTTCTTCAGAACTTTGTTGTATTTCTTTCAACTTTTTAGATATTAGAAGTTTTGCTTGATTTGAAACATAGATAGAGTAAGCATAACTAACTCTTTCGAGAACTAATGATTGGCCAATTCTACCTAATAGTTGATAATCCAATGCCTTTCTTAGCCATTTCAAAGCAGCAGGTGCCATTGTCCAACTATCTCTTAAAGTACAGAATAACTCTGACACTAATAAAATAGATCTTAATGAATATGTCTTAGAACCACACCTTGAAAGGTATGTATAATTAGAAGAGTCTAACAATGGTTCAATAGTATCATTTCTAACTTTTGCACTTATACTGGATTGAACATTCATCAACAAAGAAATAGCAGCCATTTCTTGAACAGATGCTAAATGAAACCATGCTTTATCAGCTAATACATCTTTCTTTGAAATTTCATAAACTGTGTATGCATATTTATAATCTCTTATCATAAATGACCAATCAGCTAATTTTCTTGTAATAGCTTCAACAGATGTACATTGATAAGAACCTTTTTCAATATTATAATTTGAATTTGATAAATCAGTTGAACTTGAGCTTGATGATGAAGATTTGAAATATTTCTTTGATACATTAAAAAATCTTCCTGTTAATGATTTACGAGGAGCTATAACTTGTTCATCCCATTGAGCAATCTTCTTTTCCATATATGGAATCAACTTATTTTGAACAATGTCTTGTAGAATAGTGTATATGGCAGTTATGTTTGATTGTGGTAAAGTTGAATTGGTCTTACTATAATGAGCGTTATGTAATTCTTCATCAATAGTTGACAAAATAGGAGGTACTATTGGATTTGGATTATTTTCAGTGTTTAAACTTAGACTCAATAAATATGAATCACAGTATAATTGTTTCTTGATTGATTCTTTTAAATCAATAGCTTTACCTTGTTGTTCTAATGATTTTTCATCATAGACCACTATAAATAAGGATAATATATCAGCAGAGTTTAAATACTCAGGACAATTTGGAATATTCTTTTGTTTTATTAAAAGTGTTTTAGCATCATCATATGTATCAGTAGCAGCATTTAAAACTAACAAAGATATAATTGGATGATTCATGGTTTCAAATGAATTTATATTATTTGATGATAAAAGTTTTGAATAAAATTTCATGTATATAGATCTTTTAAGTAATAATTGAAGGTTTTTATTGTTTTCATACTTTAGTAAATGTTTATTCATGGATTGAATATATTCTGTCATCAAGAGTTCTAATGAATTTGGGTTAAATGAATTTATTTTAGATGTAGAGGATGCTTGTTGGATAGACAAAAGATCTGTTATTGGAGCAGTGAATCTAATTGAAAAATCATCTATATCTTTTGCTATTATTTGTGAATTGTTACTATCCTTAATACGGAATTTTGAAGGTATATCTTCACCAAAAGGTTTAATCAATTGAAAAAATGATTGAACCCCAAAAACAGATACCAATTGATCCACTTGAGTAGTTGCTTGCACTGTTATTACAGGTGAGAATGAAGTCATTATAATTTTCTTACAATCTAAAGAAGATCTTTTTGAGTTCAAACTTCCCTCTTTGGGTAGCAAGTTAGGGTATTGGGATGTTAGTGTAGAAATATCCACATCTGAATTGATGTAATACAACAAATTATTGATATTAAGGTTCTTATTCATTGTTGCAAACACCTCTGTTGATTGTGTTCTCTGTGTAAACAAGCAAATATAGTTGAGCTGAATCTAGTGGAACAAAAAAAAAAAAGATTTGCACGTGACAGTACCTTTTTTTTTTTTCAAAATATTTTTGTTTTTATTTTTGTTTTTACGTTTGATTTAAATCAACTTCTCACTTGGATAAATCAACGCATTGAACCAGATCGTACAATGTGGTCCTTTTATTCAGTAGTACTTCTATCAACTCTATTGGTATGCTCCCAAGCCTTCTACTTGCCTGGTAGTGCTCCTGCTTCCTACAAGGAAGGTGAAAAAATACCACTATTGGTTAACCATATAACACCAAGTATGACTGAAGATAGAGAAGATTACGTGTATTCTTTTGATTATTATCACCAAAGATTGCATTTCTGTCAACCTAGCGAAGGTCTTATCAAACAACCTGAATCTTTAGGTTCAATTATCTTTGGCGATAGAATTTATAACTCACCTTTTGACATCTCAATGTTGAAGGACGAAAAATGTAAAAAGTTGTGTGAAACTTCTTATCCAGGTATTGATGCTTCATTTGTTAATAAATTGATTAGAAACGGATTCTTTCAAAATTGGTTAATTGATGGTTTACCAGCAGCAAGAAGATTACATGATTCAAGAACAGATACTGATTTTTATGGACCAGGCTTTGAAATGGGTTACGTTGATGATGTTAATTCACCTCACTTAGCTAATCATTTTGATATTCAAATCGAATATCATAAACGTGGTGATGATGAATTTAGAGTTGTTGGTGTTACTGTTGAACCACATTCATGGAAGAGAGATGATGCTACTTGTGATGCTGAATCTTATGTTCCATTAACTTTAAATGAAAAAGAAAATACCAAGGTTTTCTTCACATATGATATTACCTTCGTTGCTTCTGATACTTTATGGGCTACTAGATGGGATAAATATCTTCACGTCTATGATCCAAAGATCCAATGGGTTTCATTGATCAATTTCTCAATTATCGTTGTTTGTCTCTCCTTAGTTATGGCCCATATTTTAATTAGAGCTTTAAAGAATGATATTTCAAGATATAATGATGTTAACTTAGATCTTGATAACAATGATGGTTTTGATGATGAATCGGGTTGGAAATTATTACATGGTGATATCTTTAGAGCACCAGAACACTTAATGTTGTTATCAATTTTAGTTGGTAGTGGTGTTCAAATTTTCTTAATGGCATTTACTAGTGTTGGTTTTGCTTTACTTGGTTTCTTATCACCATCAAATAGAGGTGCTCTTTTGACAGTGATGTTCTTATTATATGCTCTTTTCGGTATTGTTGGTTCTTTTGTCTCTTCATCTATTTACAAATTTTTTGGTGGTGAATCATGGAAAATTAACATGGCGTTAACTCCATTATTAGTTCCAGGTTCTTTATTAATCAGTTTTGTTTTCTTAAACTTTTTCTTAATTTTTGCCAAATCATCAGGTGCTATCCCAGCTGGTACATTATTTGCCATCATCATTATTTGGTTTGTTTTCTCAATTCCATTATCAGTTATTGGTTCATTAATTGCTTTAAAGAGAGAAAGTTTATCAAAACCAGTCCGTACTAATCAAATCCCAAGACAAGTTCCAACTCAACCAATCTACTTAAAGACACCTGTTGCTGCCTTATTAGCTGGTGTCTTCCCATTCGGTGCTATTTCTGTCGAAATGTATTTCATCTATTCATCTTTATGGTTTAACAGAGTCTTCTATATGTTTGGCTTCTTATTCTTCTGTTTTGTCTTAATGGCTATAACTACATCATTAGTTACTGTCTTAATGACATACTACTCATTATGTACTGAAAACTATAGATGGCAATGGAGATCAATCATTATTGCTGGTGGTTGTTCCTTCTATGTTTTCTGCCATGCTATCTTATTATCCAAATTCCAACTTGGTGGTTTCACAACTGTTGTCTTATATGTTGGCTATTCAGTTATCATCAGTGCTTTAACATTCATTATGACTGGTTCTATTGGTTTTATTGCATCTTTATTCTTTGTCAGAAAGATTTACTCTGCTGTCAAGATTGATTAATCAAAGTATACCCTATTCCACTCATATATTCCCTAAAAACTCAAAAAAAAAAAAATTTATATACCTGTAACATAACAAAAGTCTGAATACAATGACATTATATATCTTTACTATACAATCCTTTTATGAATAATTACTCTGTTATGTAAAGCTATTCGCTGAATTTTATTGGAAGAAAATTCGGCGGCAACAAAAATTATTAATTATATAAATTAAAAAATTTTGCCACCAAAAAAAATTTATACTTGTTTTAATTTTGATATTCTATATAATTTACAAAAATATACCTTGAAATAAAAGAATTAAAGGAATTAAAGCACCAAACATGACTCTGGAAGAAGAAACTAACAGTACTAACATTGCCTCTATTGATGAATTACAGGCACAGGGTATCAATGCAAGTGATATTCAAAAATTGAAAGCAGCTGGTATTTGTAGTGTAACAGTAAGTGAAAATATTAGATCATAAAAATTACAACATGATTTCAGTGATTCAATACTAACATTGTAAAAGAGTGTTATTTCAACAACCAGAAGGAATTTATTAAAGATTAGAGGTTTAAGTGAAGTAAAAGTTGAAAAAATTAAAGAAGCTGCTGGTAAATTGGTTGTAAGTATCTAAAGTATACATCAGCTAAAAGATAGAATATTTACTAACAGCTACTGGATATATTAGCAATGTGGGTTTGTAAGCGGTACTGCTCAAGCAGATATTAGACGTCGTGTTATGTCTATTTCAACTGGTTCTAAATCTTTAGATAGTGCACTTGGTGGTGGTATAATGACAATGAGTTTGACTGAGGTATATGGTGAATTCAGATGTGGTAAAACTCAAATGGCCCAAACACTTTGTGTTACAGCTCAATTACCAAAAGTATATTAATACCATTGTCTCATTGATTACATTTTTGATAGACTTTTTTTGGTTGATACTAACTAACATTTCTAGGAGCTGGGTGGTGCTGAAGGAAAGGCTGCATATATTGATACAGAAGGTACATTTCGTCCAGATAGGTAAGTAATTATTCTTGTTGATTAAAAAGGATTTAAATATTAACATAAAAATAGAATTAAACAAATTGCTGTTAGATTTGGTGTTGATCCAGATGCTTGTTTAGAAAATATCACTTATGCTAGAGCTTTAAATAGTGAACATCAATGTGAGCTTTTAGAAGAGTTAGGTACTGAATTAGCAACAGGTGAATATAGATTAGTAGTTATTGATTCAATTATGGCAAACTTTAGGGTTGATTACTCTGGTCGTGGTGAATTAAATGAACGTCAACAAAAATTAAACCAACATTTATCAAGATTGACAAGAATTGCAGAAGATTATAACGTTGCAGTTTTTATGACCAATCAAGTTCAATCTGATCCAGGTGCTTCTGCTTTATTTGCTAGTGCAGATGGTAGAAAGCCAGTTGGTGGTCATATCTTAGCACATGCAAGTGCAACAAGATTGTTATTGAGAAAAGGCCGTGGTGAAGAGAGAGTTGCTAAACTTATGGATTCGCCAGATATGCCTGAAAAGGAAGCAATTTATACTATTGGTGAGGGTGGTATAACTGATTCTGAATCCTAAAGTTAGTTGCTAAAATATTATTTTCTACATATTGTCATTTTTTTGCTAAAACAAATTACTTCTTTATAATAAAATGCTTTATTAATTCTTTAATAACTTATGTAAATATATAACTCGTAAATAATCTTAAATATATTGCAACATCCATGTGATGAAGTCAATTAATTTATTCAGTATCAACATCAAATCTATCTGGCATTAAAACTGGTGCAATCATAGACCAAGTATAAATGAAATAACAAATCCAAGCACTAACAATTTTAACCCAAGAATAAAAATATGTTCTTCCAACAGGTACAAAATCTCCTAAATC